>PVIW01003463.1:49183-166961 GCA_004026585.1 Noctilio leporinus | reverse complement strand
CCATTACGGGACAATAATGAGCAAAACTAACAACAAGCAAAACAGAACCAAATATATGAATACAATGAATAGGCCTTCAGTGGTCGGGGGAAATTGGTTGGGGGGAGGGGGGAGGCAGAAGCAAGAAAGGGGAGCAGCTTAGACAAGAACCTAGTATAAAGGAACCATGGACATGGACAACAGGTGGGATTGACTTTGGGGGTAATGGGTGGGTGGGGAGGGGGACAAAGGGGAGCAAAAAGGGGATGGATGTAATACAACAACAATAAAATTTTTAAAAAATTAAAAAAAAGAAAGGAGGCAGAAATGCAGAATATTCAAGGCATGTGTGAGCTGGGCCTTCCTGGCTCTTAGAGGTCCCTGTCTTCAAGGCTGTAAATACAAGGGACATGGGCTTCTGATCAGGGGATGGAGAAGATAAATGCAGTGCTTACCTCTTACCTCTTCCCACAACCACATGAAAATGACAACTAGATTAGAAAGCTACCTGAAGTGTAGCTGAACATAAGTCCTATAACTAAGGATTACAGAAGAAGCCATGCGGTGACAGTTTAGAGGGGTGGTGATGGGAATGAGCTGGCCCCACACCCACATACAGCAGTTAAAAATTAGGAGATAGCACAGTGGATAAGGCGCCAGCCTGCGAACCCAAAGGTCGCTGGTTCGATTCCCCAGCCAGGGCACATAACAAGGTTACAAACCAGGTCTCCAAACAGGTCTGTGGCTGGAGGCAGGTGAAAGCAACCATACACTGATGTCTCTCTCCCTCTCTGCCTCTCTTCCTTTCCCTCTTTCTGAAAATAATGAAATAAAATCTTTATTTAAAAAAAAAATTAGGAGGAACATCGGGGCTGCAAAGACCCCCCTGAGGAGTGACTGGTCTTGACCCTACACCAGGTCCCCAACCCAGGGTTCCAGTGTTAGGACAAGAAGTCCCTATAACTTTTGACTGTGAAGGATTGTGGCTGACTGAGACGAAGGGCTTCTGGAGTCCCACACGTTCCCCTTAAAGGGCCCACACACAGACTTACTCAGACTCGCTTGCTCTAAGCTCTAGCCCTGGAGCAGCAGCTTGAAAGGTGCCAGGGACATACGGGGAAAAACTGAAGTGTCTGGCATCATGGTGAGAGCTAGGGGGCAGCTTTCTTTCAGACAGACGTGCTGGCAGAGGCCGCTGTCCCATTGATGAGCTCTCCCACTGCTGGCACAGGCAGGCACCATGTCTGAGCTACCATTGTCCCGGCTAACACCGTTCACCCAGCCCTAACGATTCTCTGAGACCTGCCCCACCCAAATTTCAAGCCCTGCCAAGCTACTTCCAGTACTGTTTCCATATAAAAGGCCGGTCTTGGCTTATGCTTTGGACTTTCCTAGTGATTTATCAAAGGTACAAAACCCCCAAGCAAACAGCCTGGGGCCTCAGCATGCCTCATACCCCTTGCTAAGCAACCCCAAGCACCACACTAATGGCAGCTGGTCTCAACTTGCAGCTTAGTCCCTCCTGGACATCTCAAGCCCAACACAAGAGGCAACCATCTGCAGACGACTCTGTAGTTTATACTGGGTGGCCTGGGCAGGTCACAGACAGCAGCTTGCCTTACCCTGCAACTCCTGGAAGGCCCCAGAGCCAATACACCTGATGGACAGCTTCAGACCACATGAAATACCACCCAACCATCTCCATGTGTAACGCACTCAACAGGTGGACTCAGCAGGCACAAGAGCCCCACTGGAGTGAGTCCTGCTCCATAGAGTGGGCCCCTGCAGCTCCTCTACTATAGTCTTGGCTAGTCCTCATAGCTGGTAGGCCTGGGGATTAATATTTCTCATTGATATGCTAACAGTAATCAAGGGTCAACTATAGCAAGAGTACGCACACAGCCCACAGCAGTGGCCTCCAGGGCAACGTGCCTGGAGCACCAGCTTCGGTAACCATGGAGGCTGTGTCACTGGGCCCCACAGGACACCTACTACATAAAGACACTCTACCAAGGCCAGGAGATGTAGCAGCTCTACCTAATACAGGGAAACAAACACAGGGAGGCAGTCAAAATGAGGAGGCAGAAAACATCCCAATTCACAAAAAAGAACAAAATTCCAGAAAAAGAACTTAAATCTAACAGAAACAAGTAATCTACCAGAGTGTAAAACAATAGTTTTAAGGAAGTTCAATAAACTTAGAAAAGGAACAGATCAACTCAATCAGAACTTCAACAAAGAGGTAGGGAACATAAAAATGGACATAGAAAACATTTTAAAAGGACCAGTAAGAAATGAATAACTGAAATAAAGAATATACAAGAATAAATCAGGATTCAGAAGAGGGCAACAGAGCAGTGAGCAGTGCTGAGGGCTTTCTCAAGCACCAGAGCAACTGGAGCACAGGATAAGGAACATAGGACAGGTGCAAGTCCCGAAGAATTAGCGTGGTAAGCATCTGGATTCCCAGGTGCACGATCCAGAGGCTGCAGAGAGCTACAAGTGAGTTGGTGAGACAGTTTCAGAGCTGACCAGGCCAGCAGGCCAAGGTCACCTCTGGGCAGAGGTGGCTCTGCCCAGAGAGGCTGCTCTGACTAAAGACCGCTTCAGGCTGCCCGTTAACTGGATATTTGAGCAGCAAATAGTGTGGACAATAAGCACAAACTCGGGAGGATTGAGGAGTTGAACTCCTGCAGGGGAGGGACTGCGTGAGAACTGCACTCCACAGGTGACAGAGAGGGAATGTAGCTGCCAGAACCATGGGGGACGGGGAAGAGATCTGCCACAGATAGACAGCACCAGGTGGGAGCACAGGAGCGCACTGGCACCAGCAGCGTGAAACCAGAGAACTGCGCCACTATGCCACCTGTGAGAGGGCACCCTATTGGAAAGGGAGGCCCCCAGCCATGCATCATCACTCCGTTTCCCACAAAGCCTGCAATGCAGAAACTGCCTGAGAGGGGAGCCTGCCACCAGTGGCAGGCCAGGCATCACCTATGCAACCAACTAGCACACCCCCAGGATCCTCACAGAACCAGCAGCACACCCAATTAGTGTGCCGCTGTGCTCCTCATGGAACCAGCACACTAAGGGAGGGCCTGGAGGAACTGACAGTGCAGAAACCCAGCTAGGCTACTGGAGGCTCAGCCTACTAGGGGCGTGGCACTTGGAACCAGCCCTGACTGTAACAGGGTCCAAAGTGCTAGGCCCTGCCCTTCCAAGGCACCTAAGCCTGACTGTAGGCTGCAGAGACTTGAACAAGAAAAACAGGCAACTCAGGAAATAGATCTCTGCTAACCTCAAGTACCTGAGTTACACTGAGAGCCATATGAATTATTAATCCCCAATGAGCAGCTCAATAGCACTATATGAGATGTGGTAGAAGGAGCCTCTCAATCAACCAGCTGGAGTGAAAAAAATCATCAAGGAGCAACACATAAACCAAAGCCAAATTACAACAGCCCAAGTTAATGACATAAAGGACACACCAAGAGCAACAAGTTGAGGAAATCTATGAAACTGCACCAATAAATTCCACAAATCTACCACAGAAGGGCACATCATGAAGGCAGGGAGTCATAGCAGATTAATCCGAGAAACAAAAGCATGCAATAACACACCCAAAATGAAGAGAAAAATAAATACTCCATTACCAAAAGGAAAGGAGAAATCCCCAGAAAGACTGTTAAGTGAAATAGAAACAAGCAAACTTTCAGACAAGGAATTCAAAGAAATGGTTATAAGAGAGCTCAAAGAACTCAATGAACTCAAAGAAAACTGCAAGGAACTCCAGGGCAACTACAAGGAATGTATATTTAAATATACCAGGATTAAAAAGGACATAGAAACCATCAGTAAGAACAAGGAGAAAATGAAAAATATCACTTCTGAATTAAAGAACACTATAGAAGGAATCAAAAGCAGGTTGGAGGAAGCAGAGGACTGGATCAGCAAATTGAAGGACAACATGGAAAAAAATAATCAGACAGTGTAACAAAATGAAAAAAGACTTAAAAAAAAAAAATGAAGAGGTTTTAAGAGAGCTGCAGGAGAACAGGAAACACAATAATAGCTGTATCATAGGGATACCAGAAGGAGAAAAGAAGCAAGGGATAGAAAACCTGCTTGAAAAAATAATGACAGAAAACTTCCTTAACTTGATAAGTGAAGATGTCACTCAAGTTCAAGAAGCACAAAGGGTCCCAAAGAAAATGAACCCAAACAGGCCCACTCCAAGACACATTATAATTAAAATGGAAAATTTCAAAGACAAGGAGAGAATCCTAAATGTATCAAGAGAGAAACAGCTAATAACATATAAGGGGGGTCTGTTAAGGTTATCAAGTGATTTCTCAATAGAAACAATACAAGCCAGAAGGGAATGGCAAAAAATATTTCAAGCAATGAAAAACAAAGCCTTCAACCAAGAGTACTTTACCCAGCAAGGTCTCATTCAAACTAGAAGGTGAAATAAGTTTCCCAAACAAAAGAACACTAAAAATTACACCTCCACCAAACTAGCATTGCAAGAGATGCTAAAGGGTCTGCTATAAACAGACGAAGGAACAAAGAGAGACAGAGAGGAATACAAGAGCAAAGGGGGGAAATGTCAATGAAGAAGTACCTGTCAATAATAATCTTAAACATAAATGGATTAAATGCACCAATTAAAAACATAGGGTAGCTGAATGGATAAGATAACATAACCCAGATATATGCTGTCTGCAAGAGACCCACCTTAGAACAAAAGATTGACACAGACTGACAGTGAAAGGATAGAAAAATATATTTCAAGCCAATGGACATGAAAAAAAGGCTGGTGTAGCAATACTTATATCAACAAAATAGATTTACAATGAAGGACGTAAGAAGAGACAAAGAAGGACATTCCATAATACTTAAGGGAACATTCCAGCAAGAAGATATAACCCTTGTAAACATATACACTTCCAACATAGGAGCACCCAAATATATAAGGAGAGCCTTGGAGAACTTAAAGAAGGATATAGAAAGTAGCACACTAATAGTAGGGGATTTTAAAAAGCCATTATCAACAATGGACAGCTCTTACAAACAAAGAACCACCAAGGATATTGTAGCATTGAACAACACTCTAGATGAAATGGACTTAACTGACATATACAGAACTTTTCACCCCAATGAAGTGAAATACACATTCTTTACAAATGCACATGGAACATTCTCAAAGATAGACCACATAGTAGGACACAAGACAAGCCTCCACAGATACAGGAAAATGGAAATCATACCAAGCATCTTCTCAGATTACAATGGCTTTAAACTAGAAACCAACCTCAAGGAAAAGAACAAAAAACATTCTAATTCATGGAGACTGAATAACATGCTATTAAGTAATGAATGGGTTAACAATGAGATCAAAGAAGAGATCAAAAAGTTTCTGGAAACAAATGAAAATGCATACACAATAGCCTAAACCCTATGGGACACAGCAAAGGCAATCCTCAGGGGGAAGGTCATAGCAATACAGGCCTACCTAAAAAGGTTAGAAGAAACACATACAAACAACCTAACCATAAAACTACAAGAACTGAAAAAGCTTCAACAAAAAAGGCCAGAGCAAGTAGAAGGAAGGAAAGTGTCAAGATCAGAGCATCATCAAATGACACAGAGATTAAAAGCACAATTCAAAGGATCAATAAATCCAGGAGCTACTTCTTTGAAAAGATAAACAAAACTGACAAGCCTTTAACTAGACTCATCAAGAAAAAAAGAGGAACAAAATAAACAAAATCAGAAATGACAGAGGAGAAATCACAACTGATACCACAGAAATATAAAGGATTGTAAGAAATCACTACATACAACTATATGACAAGAAATTTGACAACTTGGGTGAAATGGACAAATTTCTGGAAATGTATAATCTACCAAAACTCAATGAAGAAGAAGCAGAAAGCCCGAATAGGCCAATAACAACTAGTGAAATTGAAGAAGTAATAAAAAAAAACTCCCAGTGTACACAAGCCCCAGACCAGATGGCTACACAGGTGAATTTTACCAAACATTTAGGGAAGAACTAGCTTCTATCCTTCTCAACCTATCTCAAAGAATCCAAAAAGAGGGAAGACTCCCAAACTTTTTCTATGGGGCCAGTATTATTCTAATTCCAAAATCAAGTCATGACACAACTAAGAAAGAAAACTATAGGCCAATATCTCTGATGAGCATACATGCTAAAATTGTCAACAAAATATTGGCAAACTGGATCCAGCAATATATTAAAAAATCATACACCATGATCAAGTAGGATTCATCCCAGAGATTCAAGGATGGTACAGTATTTGCAAATCAGTAGGTATAATATGGCACATAAACAAAATGAAAGATAAAAACCATATGATCATATCAATAGATGCCCCTCCGAAAAGCATTTGATAAAGTAAGCACCCTTTTATGATAAAAACTCTTAGCAAGATGGGGATAGAGGGAGCATACCTCAAAATAATAAAGGCCATATACAAGAAACCTGCAGCCAACATCATACTCAACAGGCAAAAACTGAAAGCCTTTCCCTTAAGATCAGGAACAAGGCAAGCATGCCCACTCTCTCTACTTGTATTCAACATAGTTTTGGAAGTTCTAGCCAAAGCAATCAGATAAGAAAAAGGAATAAATGGCATCCAAATTGGAAAGGAGGTAATCAGACTGTCATTATTTGCAAATGGCATGATAGTATACATAGAAAACCCAAAAGACTCCACTAAAAAACTACTCAAACTAGTAAGTGAATTTGATAAAATAGCTGGATACAAAGTGAATATCCAGAAATCAAAGGCATTTTTATACATCAGTAATGAAACATCAGAGAAAGAAACTAAAAAAACAAATCCCATTTTTATAGCAACAAAAGAAATAAAGCACCAAGGAATAAATTTAACCAAGGGGATAAAAGACCTATACTCAGAAAACTACAGACCACTGAAGAAAGAAATTAAGGAAGATACAAATAAATGAAGCACATACCATGTTCATGGATGGGAAGAATTAAATCATAAAAATGTCCATACCCTGGCTGGTGGCTCAGTAGATAAGTTGCCTGCCTGCAAACCCAAAAGTCGCTGGTTCGATTTCCAGCCAGGGCACATAACTAGGTTGCAAGCCAGGTCTCCAGCCAGGTCCGTGGCTAGAGGCAGATGAAAGGCAACCATACACTGATGTCTCTCTCCCTCTTTCCCTTCCCCTCTCTCTAAAAATAATGAATAAAATTTTTTTAGAAGTCCATACTACCCAAGGCCACCTATAGATGTAACGCAATCCCTATTAAAATACCAACATCATATTTCACAGACAGAACAAATACTTAAAAATTTTATATGGAGTCAAAAAGAATGGCTGAATAGCTACAGAAACCTTGAGAAAGAAGAACGAAGAGGAATCACAATACCAGGTATCAAACTATAATAGAAAGCCATAGTAAGCAAAATAGTTTTGCACTGGCACAAGAATATACAAACAGATCAACGAAACAGAATAGAGAACCCAGAAATAATCCGAGGACTTTATGGACAATTAATATTTAACAAAGGGGGAAGGAACATAAAATGGAGTGCAAATAGCCTCATCAACAAGTGGTGTTGGGAACTAGACAGCAACATGCAAAAACATAAAACTAGACCACCAGCTTAAACCATACACCAGAATAAACTCAAGATGGATAAAAGACTTAAACATAAGCAGTACCACCATAAAAGTCCTAGAGGAAAACATAGGCAAAAAAATTGCAGATATCACATGCAGCAATATTTTCACTGATATCTCTCCCAGGTCAAGGGAAATAAAGGAACAAATAAAGAAGTGGGACTACATCAAACTGAAAAGTTTCTGCTCAGCTAAAGAAAACATCAACAAAATTAAAAGGAAACCAACCCTATGGGAAAACATATTTGCCAATGATACTTGAGACAAGGGTTTGGTCTCCAAAATACAGTATATAAAGAACTAATACCACTCAACACTAGGGAGACAGACAGCCCAATTACAAAATGGGCAAAGGACCTGAACAGACACTTTTCCAAGGAAGACACACAAAGGGCGAATAGGCATGTGAAAGAATGCTCAACATCACTACCCATCAGAGAGATGCAAATTAAAACCACCATGAGGTACCTCCTCACACCTGGCAGAATGGCAATCATCAACAAATCAGCAAACAACAAGTGCTGGTGAGGATGTGGAGAAAAGGGAACCCTGGTGTATTGTTGGTGGGAATGCAGACTGGTGCAGCCACTATGGAAGACAGTATGGCATTTCCTCAAAAAGGTAAAATGGAACTGCCTTTGGACCCAGCAATTCCACTGCTAGGATTATACCTGAAGAACCCTGAAACACCAATTCAGAAGAAACTATGAACCCCTATGTTCATAGCAGTGCTATTTACAATAGGCAAGTGCTGGAAACAACTGAAGTGCTCTTCAGTAGATCAATGTATCGAAAAACTGGTACATTTACACAATGGAGTTCTATGCAGCAAAAAGAAAGAAGGAACTTCAACCATTTGTGATAGCATGGATGGAACTGGAGAGTATCATGCTTAGTGAAATAAGCCAGGCAGCAAAAGTTAAATACCCTATGTTCTCACTTAATACAGGAGACTAACAAACAAAACAAGCAGATGAGCAGAAAGGAACAAGAGACATGGAAAAAAAAGAAGAGCAGAATGACAGTGACTAGGGGGAGGGGGAAGAAGGGGGAACCGGGGGAAGGTTCAGTTGAGGAGCTAGTGTGAAGGACACATGGACATGGACAACGAGCGGGGGATTGACTGTGGGAAAGGGGGAAGAAAGGGTGGGGCAGGAGGGAGGAATAGGAGAGAAATGAAACAATTATAATATAACACCAATAAATAAAATTAATTTAAGAAGAAAAAAGAATAAATTAACTGTAGATTAGGTGAAACAGAGATCAAATCAGTGATTTGGAAGGTAGCAGAAAACATGAATCAGAACAGCAAAAAGAAAATAGAATCCAAAAAATCGGGATAGTTTGAGGGGCGTCTGGGGCAGTATCAAATGTACCAACATTTGCATCAGAAGAGTGCTAGAACAAGAAAAGAATGAGCAAGAAATTGAAAACTTATTTGAAAAAATAATGACAGAAAACTTTCAACTTGGCAAAAGAAATAGACACAGAAGTCCTTGAAGCTCAGAGAGCCACAAACAAGATGAATCCAAAGAGGCTCACACCAAGACACATCATAATTAAAATGCCAAGATTAAAGGCAACAGTTAGTTATCCACAGGGCAGTTCCTATAAGACTATCAGCTGATTTCTCAACAGAAACTTCTCAGGCCAGAAAAGATTGGCATGAAATATTCAAAGGGGTGAAAAGCAAGGACCTACAACCAAGATTACTTTACCCAGCAAGGCTATTATTTAGAATCAAATGATAGATAAAGAGCTTCCCAGACAGAAACAAACTAAAGGAGTTTGTCATCACCAAATCAGTATTATTATTTTTTTAATGGTAAAGGATCATGAAGAAAAGGAAGAAGAAGAAGAAGAAGAAGAAGAAGAAGAAGAAGAGGAAGACGAAGGAGGAGGAGGAGGAGGAGAAGAAGAAGAAGAAGAAGAAGAAGAAGAAGAAGAAGAAGAAGAAGAAGAAGAAGAAGAAGAAGAAGAAGAAGAAGAAGAAGGGGAGGAGGAGGAGGAGGAAGGAGAAGATGGAGAAGAGGAAGAAGGAGAAAAAAGAAGAAGAAGAAGAGGAAGAAGGAAGAGAAGAAGAAAAAGAAGAAGGAGGAGGAGAAGAAAGATAAAAATATAAAAGTAAAATATCAGTAACATCACTATAAAAAATTACTTTAAATATAAATGGATTAAATACTCCAACCAAAAGACACAGGGGGCTGAATGGATTTTAAAAATGACCCATATACAAAAGGTCTGTCCCAAAAGTATCAAGCACAAACTGTTTTAATTATATTGACACATTGGCTCGATATTTTCAGGACAGACTTCCGTATACACTGTGGACAAGAGACTCACTTCAGATGAAGACACACACAACTTGAAAGTAAAGGAATGGAAAAAAGATATTCCATGAAAATGAAAACAACAAATAAGCTGGGATAGCAATGCTTATACCAGACAAAAGAAACTTTAAAACAAAGGCTATAACAAAAGACACACAATAACCCAACAATTGCACTTCTGAGTGTTTATTAGAAGAAACCCAGAACATTAAATCAAAAAGACATATGAACATATCTACATGTTCATTTCAGCATTATTTACAATAGCCAAGATAGTGAAATAACCTAAGTGTCCCTCAACAATGGATAAAGAAGTGGTACATATATACACTGGAATATGAGTCAGCCATAAAAAGAATGAAATCTTACTATCAGCAACAGCATGGATGGACCTAGTGGATGCCAAGTGAAATAAGTGAGCCAGAGAAAGACAAATACCATGTGATTTCACTTATATGTGGAATCTAAAGAACAAAATAAACAAATAAAACAGAAACAGACTCAAAAATACAAGAATTTATTGATGGTTGCCAGACAGGAGGGAGATTGGGAAGGATGATTGAAAAAAGTGAGAGAATTAACTTGGTAGTTTCAGCATAGTCATGGAGATGTAAGGTTCAGCATAGGGAATATAGTCAATAATATTGTAATAATTATGTATGGTGCCAGACAGGTACTAGGTTTTTAGGAGATCACTTCATAAGTTATATAATATCTAATCACTGGGTTGTACACCTGAAGCTAATATAATATTGTACATCAGCTGTAATTAAAAATAAAACATACTAAAATAAAACAAACAAAAAAACAAAAAACCCCAAAACCCAGCAGGCTTAGCCCTGGCTGGTGGGCTCAGTGGATTGTGCACCAGTCTGAAAACAAAAGGGTCTAGGGTTTGATTCCCAGTCATGGCTTATACCTGGGTTGTGGGCCAGGTCCCCAGTTGGGGGCTCTCGAGGGGCAACTGGTCAATATATCTCTCACATAGTGATAATTCCCTCCCTCTTTTTCTCCCTCCCTACCCATCTCTCTAAAAATAAATAGATTTTTAAAACAGAGGACTTAAAAACACACAAGTGGCATAGTCAACTCTAAACAAGAGCTTGTTGCTACAGAAGAAGTAACTGAAAGCTTTTGACACTGGCATCAGAACATCTAAACTTGCCTTAGAGATTTTTTTATGGCATTAACGTAGGATCAGTGATTGGCAGCTTGTCTATAATATTCCAAAAAACAAAAAAGAGCATCAAAAGTCTCAAAAAGAATGCTCTGAACCATGTTACAAAACAAGTTTATCAAAAGAGTGAGGAAAAGAACAGGGCAGCTAAAGCAGAAAGGGACAGTAGAGCTCCTCTGGTTCAGTGCCTCCGGTTCACTGATGAAGAAACAGGACCAGAGTAAGAAAGCAACCTCCTCAAAGCCACACAGCACACTGGTAGAGCTGGAGCCCAGTCTCCTCACTCCCAGGCCAACATGCTTTTAAACTCACTGCACACCCTCACCTTACTTCTACTCCCCAGCTTGTATTTCTCTATAAATCTATTCCCTGGCCCCCCAATGCACCCATTCCTCATCCAGCCACCTACTCTCTTGGGTGCAGATGATTAGTATACAGATTAAGCCACTAAGTGGCTCAATTTAAACGGTACTACAAGGCATGGTGGGGGGCTTGGTGGATGGGAGGAATCTTGCCCTGCTTTCTAATAAATATGGCAATTTGTCTTTCTGTTCTGAGGCCTTTGAAATGTTCTCCAAAAACTCTCAGGGCAGAAGTGTTAAGTAAGAAGTAGGCACTGTGTAATAATGGTCCCAGACATTCTTATAGAACTTCAAAAAACATTCATATCCCAATGTATCTGTGGCCAGGAGGAGAGACAGAGGTTTGGACTGCAATGGACAAGCATGCTATAGGCAGTTATTTACCAGCAGGGCTGATGCCTGCCGTACACATTCCAGTTGTATCCAAGACCTGAGGCTTCAAGAGATGAGTGACTCTCATAGACGACTTTGAATTAAGAGCCTTTATAAGAAGTTCCATTATAAGTGTGGCTCTCATGGTCACAGCTGGTATTTCCAACTGTCAGAGGAATCTGGCGAGTCCCTTCCTCATCTTGTACAGCGCCAACAGCTCTGCACCAGAGCCAATGGGCCTGGGCCCCAGCTCTGGGATGTCCGTCCCCACCCCCCACCCTCAGCTTTTACTGCTTGTGTAGTCTTGAGGCCAGTCTCTAGGGTTTATTTTCCTAACACATGAAAACAAGAAACTGAAATCAATTTGACTTCTGGGACTGTACCTCCACCAAAAATGCATCAAGAATTTATCCAAATATTTAGCTGCATGGATGGATGTTCGTGACAGAATTATTATTGTCAGAGAAAAAGTTGTAATAACCTAAGTGTTCAGCAACAGGGGGCTGGTTCAATAAACCTAGTACTTCGGGTAATAGGATGGTATGCAGTCCTCAAAATGATGTTGAGAAATGTAACTAAAGCCACGGAAAATGTCAGGTGAAAAGAAAGAAGGGAAGAAATCACAATGTATATACAGGACTATTTTCTAACATGGTGTTTATTAGTGATTCTATAAAGTAGATGAGATTATGAATAGTTTGCTATATGTTCTTTGTACTTATCTATATTATTCTAGTTTTCTATAATGAACAGCAGTGCTTTTTAATAAAACAAAACAAAACAAAACAAAAGAAAGTTCATTTTGAAAAAAATAGGGTTAATTATGATTATTAAAGTTCAATCATGCCTAAGAATTCTGTAAGGAGAAATTGCTCTTTCCAAAACCAAGGTGAGGAGGTGCCACGCCCAGGGTGAAAGCTGATGGCTGCGGAAGCGCCGCCCACCCTCACCCCGACCCCGACCCCCACACCCGGTGCTCCTGTGCTCGGCTCACTCTCAGCCCAGCTCCTGCGCGCTCCAGCCAGGAGTTACTCATCTTGAACTTTGGGCCTCATTTTGACTCACTCTTCAGACATCATTTTAAAGGAATTTCTGTTTAGCCACAGTACCCACAGGAAGAATCCTACTAAAACTTCATTTCAACTAACTTCCAGCAGAAAGATGACTTAAATTAGCTCCCCCGGCCTCTCGGAAGGCACCCTAAATCCCCAACTGTGGGAGCAAAGCCCATAGTACGCACACATCCACACACTCAGGCTAGCTGCATAGGAGGGGCCTCCATTCTCCCCTTCTCCTCTGAATGCTGATTTTCCTTTGTTTATCTTTCCCCGCGGGACCCACCCAAGGGAAGCTGTTCCTCCCTCTCAACAGTAGAACTAGTCTGCGTGGGCTACAACATGCACTTGGCCAGCCCTTTGGGAACGCCTTGATGTGCTGTTATTTTCCCTTTTATGTTTAAGATCCCCTGAGGTGCCCTTGACCCTGGTGGGCTGGTTACCCTGGGCTTCAGCCTGGACTATACTGTGTGACCAGAGCAGTGCAGCAGGGTGGGGTGGTGGGAAATGGGGGTGGGGGGCTTTTCCACATTTTTAAAGATAACATAATACAATCGTGGTTAAGACTTATATGGAAATGTGTTAGAGGGAGCTCATTGTGAGACAGATGGAGAAAAGCAGCTCCCACTACCCCACCAGCCAATGGTGGAACTCTGCTGGGCCCAGTCCTACACAAGGCATTCTCCTTGCTTAGCCTTTAACCATCCCCCTCAATCTCTCTCTCTCTCTCTCTCTCATTTCCTGAGTCCCAGGGCTGATTTCTCACAGATTCCTGCTGCAGAGACCAACCTCAGCCCTCCATCGCTCCAAGCAGCATTTCTGCAATATGAGCTAGGTAGTTTCGGAGCAGACCTCCCAGGCCAGTGCCAGAGTCCCCTACCTGCCACCCCCCCCCCACACACACTCTCTTGCTGACGTTGAGGACCCCCTCTTCCTGCCCCCACATCTCTTCACTTTCCTGTTTCTCAGATGCAGCAGACTCATCCCTTTCTCTGAAGCGTGGGCATCTGTTCCTCTCTTTGGTTCTCATTCAGCTGCGAACACCTACCATCCATCAAGCAAACTGTTCCTCCTCAGCATCAATTCAAAGGTGGAGGTTTGCCCCATCCTCCCTGTCATTCTCCTGGGCCCTCTAATGTGAGGCCACAGGAAGCGCCTGATACAGACTTCCATGTTCTGTCTAGCACTCCATCCTAACTAGTTCTCCCTCCTCTGGCTAAACAGTGAGCTCATGAGGCCCAGACTGTGGTCTTCTGTCTGTTTCCAGCTCCACTTATTACCTATTTCTTTAACATGTGTTTAAACAGACGTTGAATGAACTTGTGCTAGGTGACACAGGAGATGAGACCGAGTAATGAATGCATCATTGTGCACTGGATTGTAGTGTTTTCTCCAACCAGGAGAAAAGCCAGAAAAAGCCTGCACTGGGCAGAAGGGAATTTGTCTGAGATAAGTGAGATGTGGTAGGGGAGGAGGCAGTACTCCTTGCTTCTTCCCAAAGGGGAGAAGTCCCTGTGAGCGCCTTGCTGGGTACGCTTCGTCAGACCCTCCCTATCTCACTCTTTGCCCTTCATTCAACACCATCTATCCAGCATTCATGTCCTATGAGCAATGCGAAATAGGGAAACTGAGGCATAGGTCAAGCAGCTTGTCCTAGGCTCCCCAGCTAGTTAGTGGAAGAGCTGGAAGACAACTGTGACTCTCACGCTTCATCCCAATGCTAAATGTTTGAGACGAAGGGAAGAACTCCTAGCTGTTTCCCGGGATTTTTCCAGACTGCAACCTGCTGGACTCTGACCTCCCAGCAGCTGGAGCCAACCAGCCTTTAGGGAGCAGAGCACACCCCAAAGTCTCCAGTAGGGTTACCTGTTCTGTGTTATATCCAGACGAAAGTGAGACACCAAACGCTGGAGACTTTCAGGGATTCAAAGATGTTATTTATTGGCCAAACAACAGACCTGCCCAGGGGCGACCTTACAGCTAGGGCTTTTTATAGCAGAGCAAGCGAGCCCGGCCACAGAAGATAAGATGGTAGTTAGTGATTGACTATCAGGGTGGGGGTCTGAGGTGGTCTTGAGGCCTTAATCGGCCTGTCTCCGGGCTGTCAGGTTGCCCTAATATCTTGGGTCAACAGTCTTTTCCGCCAGCGGTTTCGTGCTCTGGGCCTATGGACTCCAGGGGTCCCAGAATCCCTTTGTCCCTGCAGAGGTCCCCTGCAGAGCGACTGTGCTTCTCTTTAATTAGGTCTCTAAATAAGCTTCCTCCTTTCCTAGTTTCAATAATGCTAGTAATACACATCAGGCTTTTGCTGGGGTTCCACATTCTGTTGGCTCCCTGTCTCAACTAAATCCTGCTGATGGGGCGTGTGCTGGGCATTTCTGGGGACAGGTAAGTGTACCTCCGGTTCTTGGGACAAACACTACAGTGATGGCTGTCCGGGATGTTTGAAAATAGTATTAACATTCAATAGCACAACCCAGACCTAGGTTCCTGGAACAGCCTAGGCAGCTGCCCCTTGAATAATTCTCCTTCCTCCTGCCGCCTATAGTCTAAATAGCTTATCAATAAAAATAGGTGAACATGAGCAACAAAGAGCCCCAGCATTCAGAAATATCACTGTTAATATTTTGCTATATTTCTTTACAAAAATTTTCTATTTATATTTTATTTACAGAGTTCAAATCACACCATACAACCAATTTTGTATTTCTCTTTTTCTATTAATCATTTTCCAAACTAAGCAGTCTCCAAATTGTTATTTCAAACTCTTTAAGGCCATTTATTAATACAATATTTCACCTTTTTAATAAACTATGACTTACTTAACCATTTCCTTATTCTGGACATTGAGTTACTTCCATTTTTTGCAATTATAAAGTATACAGTTTGGTGGAGAATATCTTCATGCCTCAATTTTAAATGATATTTAGAATGACTTCCTTAAGCTACATTTCTGGAAGAAATTGTATGATAAAAGGCTACGTGTATTTTTAAGCATCGTGATCCTTCATGCCAAAATGGATTTTGCAAAGGGGTTGGGTCATCTTAGGTGATCTCCCCCGTGCAGTGCAGGGGAGTGAATGGATAGCATTTGTTATGTGAGTGAAATCAAGTTCAAAGCAAGACAGAAATTTGCTTCACTGGCAAATTTTGGCCTAAAAGGAAAGGTCAGAACCAGAGAGAGAGTGAAGTATTATCTCTTGCAGAGGGAACAACTTTTGCAGAAGGATTATAGGAATGTGAGCCTATTGGGACATTTTCCACATCAAATGGGGGAAGCCTTCTGCTTTCTCTCTGCTCAAATCCTGGGGCAACTCCTTGTCCACTTCTCTGGGCTCAGAGGGCTGAGGGGTACCAGCCAGATCCCCTTGGAAGAGAGGGCTGGTCCCACCTTAGGAACCATCCAAAAGCAGAAGCATGCCAGTAGAAGAGACCTATGAGGTCATTTGCTCCTACCCCTAATTCTATCTGATCAAAGCCTAGAAAAAATGCAGTGGCTTGCCCAAAAAGTTATACAGGCCCAGTCTGTGGCCAATCTTGGACTAACGTCCATATATCTCTCCACATTATGTGACAAATAAAAACCATTGCACTTCATCTGAAAGCACAGTTCTTATATACATGATTCCTTTGTACACATGTATGTTTATACACACATTTCCATTTCTTTCATTTTGTTTTGAGGGTGTGGCAGATGTTTGCAGTTGATTGTAGTGCTTAGAAGACATTTTGAAAGATCTGATCAAATATGTTTCAGTTTCTTGACTGATTGGTATACATTCCTAAGATGAATGGTTTTTCAAGTCTTTGCTAATAACCTGGATGCTCTTAAAGGAAGTTAATTAACCTCAGGTTTCCATCCACCTATGCTCCAATTCATTTGTATACCTTCTGCTTTTGAAGTATCATGACACTTCATGAAGAGAATGTAGCATGAAGGCATGAGTCTTGCAGCCTTTATCCTGTCAAGTACATTGAAATACCTGAAATGGTTTGAACTGCACACATGACCTTGCTGTTAAGAACTTATTTATTACTCAAGGCTTAATTCAAATCCTATCTCTTTCAGGGAAAAAAAAAAGCCCTTTGACCTTCCTAGGCTAAAGTGTTCACTTTCTTTTCTACATTTCAGCTATCTATGCCAGTGGTTTGAATAATTCAGTTTGATTATGACAATTTTTAACTTTGAAACATGTTCACAGAACCTACATGACATAATTGTTCTTTCAGTATCAATTTTAAAAGTTCTTGATGACTAAAGCAAAGCATGAAAGTCAAGGCTTTTAAGTAGTTCTGTATTTTGCCAATCACAACATATACTTGAACAATAAATATATACATCTTCCAGGGTTGGTTGAATCATCTTACAGATACAAGGGTTTGTGATACTTGGTGCAACTCATGAATCCAAGGCCAAAGTTTGAGACCCACTGGCCTATTGCATTTATTTACAGTGAATCACAGACTGGGGTATATTTCTTGTGCTGTCCCTTAACTCTTCAGGTTGGACTGCATCCCCCATTTAGACTGAATCCTTCCTGAGGATAAGAACTTTTACTTACATGCCTTTGTACATCCACAGTGCTAACTGGACCAACCAATTAAGGATCATTAATTGAACACTAACAACGCACAGGACATTGTATTTGAAGCTGTGGAGGGATACAAAATAGAAGAACCAGTTCCTATCCTTGAGAGCCCACAGGCCTGGTTATAAGACACAGCAAAGGGCTGAATTTGTTTATAAATCTATGAGCAAGAAATGGATTCATGGATTAATGAATTAAGTCTTTGAGAAATACAGTAACAACTTACTGGATAAACTCCACAGGTTGTAGGAATAATTGCCAAATTAGTTGAAAAGGAGTGAGAATATGCCAGGGAACAGGAAAGCTTTGTAGAGGAGAGCTCTGAGGGTGAACCTGAAAGATGGGTAGGGCCTGGCTGCTCCTTTCAGGCCTGGGAGGTACTCATAGACTCCCTGGATGAATGACTGCAAAAGGAAAGCTCTTTGAGTCCTTTGTTCCCAGGTAGGTACAAAGTGAAACTCATTCTTTTAAAGAAAGTATTCTTTTAAAGAAAAAAAATTTTTTTTTCTGAAACTCACAGGAACAGTGGATGAAGAGGAGAGGTGCTTTCCTAGTTCCTTCCCCAAGCCTCTGAATCTCATAATCTCTTGGAATGTTCTTACTGGAGTCCAGGATCCATAACAACTAAGAATAGCAAAGTTGGGACTTGACTTCTAGGTGCTGGGCTTCAAGCCTAGTATTCTCTATACTTTATCTTCTACCCCTGGAATTCCCTCTCCTTTAAAGAACTTGTCTCCAGCGATTTTGCCTGAGGCTAACCCTTCCCTCCGCCTTCCTAATTGTAATCACAACTGCTAGACTGGCCTTTCTTCTCTTGCTGTGTAAACATGCCCTCATTAGAAATTAGAAGCAACTGCTGGGCCCAGGCCAATACTTCAAAGACTGTGTATTGGCACCCAATGTGTCAGAACCATCTCAATAAAAGAAAAGCTATTAATTACAAAATCCAAAACACTGTTTTGTGGGTTGTGGGACTCTCATGGCCGTGGGTGGGTGATGGGAATAGTTTTGGAGGAGTCTTCCCCACTGCCTTTAGTTTTCACCCACAACAAAGAGCTGCCTCCTCTGGGTATTACAATTAGATTGGGACCCTTCCAGAGAAGCTGTCACCATCTGGTGAATATTTGGGCAGCCTGGGTGATCTGAAGAGTCAATGGGTAGGCACTGGAACACACAGACGTGCTTTCTGGCCAAGGATGCTCAAGGCTCAGGAACTTGGAGAACAAACGCCCCCTAGAAATTATCTCCCAAAACCCTGGCCATCTGTGTGCTGAAGTCAAGCAATTGGTTTAGCCTGTTCCATTGTGAATAAGACCTCTTTGCTAAGAGGTCTTGGCCTCTCTTAGCTGTGTACTTTTCTTATCTCTGTGATAACTATTTTTAATCACTATCAAAGACTCCTGGGTCTTCCCCAACAAAGCCTTGCTCTCAGAGCCTTCATTCATTAATCCATTCACTAAACAGCTCTGTGTCAAGCTGGGTTAATTATAGTGCAGTCACTACTTAAATTGTCCAGTAGGTGATATGACTTCCACCTCTAATTCCACTGCTCACTAGCTGTGACTTAGAAAAGGCATTTCCTTTCCTGATATTTCTCCTGGTCTCCCCAATCCAATCTCCTCAACTACAAAGTGAGAAAGTTGTATGACACAATCCCATTTCATTCTATCCATATTATTCAGGGTCCAGTTAGGAGAAACCATATAGTACTTGGAATTAATAACAGAGAACTAGCTACTTAGGGGTAAAATAAACTGAAGAATATTGGAATAGCAGATAGAGCAGCCGAGAGTCTACCCTAGGGCTGAGACCCAAGGAAGGGACAAATTCAACGAGTCCCCACTCCCAAAACAGAAATAAAGATCTTACAACAACCATAACCCACTGAATGGCACAAAATTTCTTGGAGGCATTGCAGGCTGGGGCTGGCAGGCAGGGAGCCCAGGGCAAACTGTTGAGAAGCTGCAGGTGGGAGTGCTGCCGGTCTTCCTGGCAGGCAGCACAGGTGCCTGCAGGCGCTGCTGAAGCTTCTGTGTCCTCTGCCACAGGAAAGCCGCAGGAGGGAGAAGCAAACAAAGCACACCAGAACCAGGATGATAACTCCCTTTCTCTTTCTGTCCCGCAGTGTCCCTTCAGAACCCTCTACTGACAAAGCTTAACACCATGCCACCAGGAAAAGAGAAATGTTCACAGGTCCACCTCTAGTACCACACACTGGCAATGAAAAATAGATTTGGAAATGAGAAGCAATAGCTTAATAACTGACACCTTACTATTCTATAATATATGGTTTTTTTGATTCGCTCCATTTTATTGCTAAAATTAAAATAAGTGAGTATGAAATAAATAAATCACTTGGGTTGTACCTAGTCTAGACATGATCTTAGCCTATTCTTCTATGCATCCTTCACCTCTGTTCCTCAGTGATTAATGAATTATTTCAGAGTGAAATATGCCATAATCATGTTTATATATGATTGCAGAATGCCCATATTCTATATATAATTATGTAATTAGTAATTAGTTATTAGTAATAGCTATGCCAAGGATAAAGGAGGGTCTGAGTTTCCAGGGAAATGAATAGAGATATCAAGTCTTTCAATATTCTTCCTAATGACAGCAAATAACTCAGGAAAAATAAGATTGAGTGAAGTTAATCTCCAACCAGATAGTACCAAGAACCAGGCGAGTGACAGCAAATGTGATGAAAGTCCATAGGAAAGAAAAAAATCCATAGGCTAAATGGTCAAGGAAATATATGGGATGGCAGCCAAACCTGAGGAGAATGTTGAGTAACAGGCAGAAGGCATTTGTCAAGTACAAAGGAAGTAGCCAAGATAAGGTTACAGGGTGAGAAACAGATTAACTGGTCCATTGACCCTAAATTCGCTAGCCCAAGGTTTGAAATGAGCCAGTCGGTGGCCAACGGATGTGTAATGCACCAAGGACAGATACCAGTGAGACTATCACACAGGACCTCTGAGAGTCACTGAATCCCACATGACCTCGTTCAAGAAAACACCATTATGCAATTTATCATTTAGATAAAACCCATGGTTCTCGTATCAGTGGGTTGATATGACATCATATTATAGCACTTCCTAGTATAGAGGATTCATTGCTATTATAATCAACTTTTGCTCTGCATATAGTTTAATTGAAATAGTGAAATGTAATACCAAAACTGAAGAACAAATAAATGTCCCAAGAAATTGAGATCAACCGGTGCAAATGCAGTGTTGTTGTGTTGGGTGCCTTAAGCTTATTTATTCTCTCATGAATGAAGATTGAGCAGAGGTGTGGCTCAGAAGTGTTCTGAAGGTCTGAATAAGCTGTGCTTTTGTGCTTTGTGTGAGGATGACAGGAAACTGGCGAGCGGTTGACTTATGTCAGTACTGGCATTTGATATTTACTGACATTTAGCCTCTGTGACCCTAGATTTGGCTGGCCTGTGTTTCTCCACACATGCCCTAAAAGCTGCTGTTCTTTAGGCCCTGTCCTAGCCTCATGTCACTCTACACATGTCCTGGGCCCTTCGATCCATTGCTACAGCTAAAATTCCATTTATATATTTGGACAACATCTGAGTTTTTATCCTCAGCTCCAGGCTGGAATTCTCTCCTTGCTGATGGATGTGGATGTGTTATAGGTAACTCTAACTCAATAGATGCCCAGCTGAGCAAACTTCCTTACCCTACAAAGCTGTTGCTGCTCCTCTGTGCCTTTTTAGAAAAGGGCAACACTATTTCACTCAGGTATGCAAGTTAGAGACCAGGAAGTCATCCATAACTTTCCACTCCTTCACCTACTGCCTCCAAATCAGTCATCAAAGCCTGCAGATTGTCCCAAATCCCTTAAATCCACCTCCTACTTTCCGTCCCACCCTAGTTCATAGGTCAGGACCTCTAACCTGGACTACCACAGCTTCTTAAATGGTTTTAATCATGCAAATAGTTTACTTACTAAAAAAGTATATTAAGAAGAATCCTGTCAGACCTAGGCTGAGGGGATGTCCTCTGAGTTGGTTTTGGTTGACTTCTGCTAGGAGTGTCAGTGGCTTAAGAACAATTTTTAACGCAGATTCCTTGGCTTCAAGGTGTCTAGTCCATGCAATTAGTATAGTTTCGATCCCCTCAAATGATGTGAGGCCAGACGTAGGCTTAAACATCCTTGATGGAGACCAGGCCAACTTGGACACATTTCTCCATGTAGCTCTTTGCTGGAGAGTGGAGATCTTCCACTGCATCCTTCCATGGAAGACCCAGCTTTATGAGAGTTTCCAGTTCCAGCTTCTAGTCTTTTCTTTTCCCCCTAGGATAGTTGGCAGATAGCATACTGTTGTTTGTCATCATCAAAATGGCTGGGGAAACTGGAAAATGTTATAAAATAAAGTACAAGCTCATCTTTTGGTTAGAATTTAGATTCTTCCACAATCGTGTTTTACCTTAGTATTAAGTGTTGTAAGATTCCACTAGTTAAAGGTGCCATTTTCATAAAAGCAGCCACATTGATGGTATCTTACAGCATATAAATGAGATCTGTGGAGATATACTGAAGTCCAATCAGAAGTAGGACATCTCCCTGGGGCCCACCCTAAGGAGAGCCTGCTATTCCCTCAGGTGCCACTGCTCACAGCACAGGACCTGGGCTCTACAGAGACAATGCAAGGGATGTCTGTCACCTCGGTCAGTCCACATCATAAATACTAGTAAAACATAATTTCTTCCTTATTTACTTTTTAGGAAAAAATAAGTAGGACAACAAATTTCAGTATTTTCTTTCTTTTCCTCAAAGGATTATCTTGTGTACCCAGAAGGATTCTCACCCCACTTTGTAGGTCACTGCTTTACAGGAAGGTGGTACAAGTTGAGCTACGTTCCCCTTGATTTTGAATGTCCAGCCTCTAGAACTGTGATACAATACGTTTCTGTTGTTTCCAGCCACGAAATTTATGATACTTGTTACAAGCAGCCCTAGCAAACTAATGCAAAAGGGGATCCAGAGAAAATCGAAGAGAGGCGGCAGGAATACCAGTAGGCTGGGATGACTCAGGAAACCGGGCAGGTGAGAGCTCAGGGAGGAGGGTACGAGCAATGGTTTCCAATGCAGCCAGGAAAGCAGGAGGATGTGAGTAAAGCCACAGGAATGTGCCTGCGAGGCGAAGGAGCTGGAGGAAGACAAGTACTTGCTCTGAAGAATGGGACACGGAAGAAAGTAGAGGTTGGGTAGACACAGGCTGCGAAGGGCCCTGAATGCTCATTACTTCTGCTCTCTTGGGCTACCCTCTTCAGCCACTCAAATTTCTTCAGCAGCCTTCTGGCTATTGCAGCCTTGTCTCCATGCTTCCCTTAAGATGTGCTTGTGACACTCGCCTGGGCTTCTGGGTCCCTCACCCACACCACAATGCCCATCATTTTTTCCCACACACAGAACCAGTCACCTTCACTCTGCCTGAATGCCTGAAAGGCTACCACATTCGAGTCACCACTGAAGGGCCCTATATATACAGATTTAATAAGCTGTCGAAACTCTACTTAATAACCCTGTCAAAAATAAAAGGAGTAGACAAGTTTGTCTTTGGATGCTTCCATCTTTATATAAAAGAGTTGTAAACGCATAGAGTTAGAGTATGCATAATCCTGTTAGAGTAGACATAGAGAGAGAAGGAAGAGGAACTGACCCTGTCCCAGAGAAGGTGTCCCATTTCCCTTGAAGAGATTAGATATCATATGTTGTACCCAAAGAAGAGATTTCTCCTATAGCAGCTTACTTGAAAGAACTAGTGTACTCAAATTTATTTATTCATTCAGCCATTCAACTATTACTTTAGTACCACTTCATGCCCCAGGCTATGTGCTCAGAACAGGGGCAAAAACAAAAGTGAAACAGTTTCTGTTCTGAGAAAGACAGTCTTTTAGGGAATTTAGCCCTTTATGCAGTATGATAAGGAAAAATGCATGTTTATATTCCTAATGCTTATTTATCTATGTGTCAGTCACTGAATGTGAAAGGCAGAATAATGACCTGGATAGATGTCCAGGTCTTAGTCTTTGGAACCTGTGAATATGTTACCTTACACAGCAAAACGATCTTTGCAGATGTGATTCAACAACGGATCCTGACATGGAGATGTTGTCCTGGTTAATCTGGGGGATATGATCTAATTATATGCCTCCTTACAACCAGGGAGCCTTTCCCAGTTGGTCTCTGAGTCAGAGAGAGAAGTGACTACGGGAGCAGCACCAGATAGATGCAGACACGCTGGTCTTGAAGATGGAGGGGCTGCTGTGAACCCAGGCATGTGGTCAGCTTCTAGGAAATGGAAAAAAAGCAAAGAAACAGACCCTTTGCTGACACCTTGATTTTAACCCAGTGACTTGCGTCAGATTTCTAATTTACAGAGCTGTGTTGTTTAAAGCCACTAAATTGGTGGTAATTTGTTACAGCAGTGATAGAAAACCAATATACTGAGTTAGCCAATGTGCATAAAAAGTTGAATGAAACAAGGGCCCTGTCCTCATGAAATTCACGATCTTATTGGGATAGAGACATGTAAACAGTATAATAAAAGTGCAAAGACTGGAGTGCGTACACAGAGTTGTGTATAGAAAATGAATTTGGAGACACTTGTTAATCTCCACCATCTAAGAAAAGCTTCTCTTGATTTAATCCTTACCTCCCTTTGCACCAAAACCGCTAGATGGAATTATCATTTATCGTAGTTTCCAATTCTTCCCCTCCTATTTCATCTTAAAGCCACTGCAGCCAGCTAGGCCTTTGTATCCACTACCTCATCATCTTTTTGCCTGTGTTCAGGCCACCAATAACCTCTGTGAGGCTAAACACAGTGGTGATTTTTGGTCCTAACGGAAACAAGTAATTAGTGGCATTGACTCAGCTGACCGTGTCCTCCTCCTTGATACAATTCCTTTATTTGGTTCTTGGGACTCCACACCCTGGGCTTTCCTCTTTCACTGGATGCCACTGCTCCCAACCTGTTAATATTGGAGCATGCCAGAGCTCAGTCTTTGGTCCTCTTTCTTTTATACTTCCTCTTTTGGTGACCTCATACAGTCTCGTACCTGCTATCTGCAGATGATCCCCAAGTGCATCTCTCCTTCCAGACTTCTCTCTTGGACTCCCCTGCATACGTCCAGCCTCCTGCTTGTCATTGCCACTTGAATATGTATGATAACAGACATCCCATACTAAACATGTCCAATACTGAACTGATCTTCCCTAATCCCTTCCCACAGCCTTCTCAACCCAGAGCCTTCCTCACTTGAGTGGATGACAACTCTATCCTTCCAGGTACTTGATTCATAATTGACTCTGACATTTCACATCAACCCATCAGGGATTTTTATTGGCTCACCTTCAAAATATATCCAGAATCTGACCACTTCTCTACTTCTACTCCCCAGGTCTAGTCACCAATGTCTCTTGCCTGGATTACTAAATAAACCCTGGTATATTTTCTACATGTCCCTCAGAGAACAGTCTTGAGCCCTTACAATACCCTACCCAGTACCACAGGATCTAGTTCTCTGCTCCCCTGTGTCCCTCAGGTCATTTCCTCCACCTCTCGCACTTTCTCATTTGGACCCCATGACAGGGGCACTTGTTTTGTCCTTTAGGAACAATGATTAATCTCACAAATCTGAACAACGCCTAGAACTTAATGGGTATACAATAAAAATTGAATGAACGAATTTTCTCAATCAAAAGTGCACATGTTGCTTAATTCTCCCTTTTCAAATCATGCTGTTTGCTATTTCACTTGTTCTTTTTGAGACATTTATCTAGAATTTCAATTTTGGGCAGCATTAAATACATTTATATTTAAAATGACAAAGGAATTTAGCATTCTTATAATACTAGGAACATTGGCATTAAAAAAAAAAAAAAATCTAGAGATCACATCTAAAAGAAAACTTGATTCCACCCTGAAGTCCTGTTTCAACCCTAGACTAAATCATACTTGCTCTGACATGAATCAGAAATGGAACTGAAAAGACATCATTCTGAAAGTTCAGGGACAATCAACCATGACTTTGTAAACTCACTACTTTGGTTAGTATTCATAATCTTAAACTTGAAACTAGAGGGTCAATGAAACTTTTGTTTAAGATGACATTAAGCTAAATCTCTGTGTATGAATTATTTCCATACAGAAAACAGCCATTTACATTATCCAAAAAATCAACACCAACTTCTCAGGCACTTACTTGAGTCTCAAGTTGTATAACTACTGCTTAAGAACACAAGGCCTTGAATTCCATAGACATGTTGAAACATGGGTAGTGACCTCTCTGCATCTCTCTATGTGATTTTATCATAGTCACTTAATTTTTTCAGTATTTGGAGGGAAAAGGAGACAACACGTATACCAATTCTTAACCTTAATATCAAAAATGCATAGAATCAGTAGAATTCATGCATTTTCATTTTACTCTCCTAGTCTATAGAAAAGGGGATAGTCTCAGACCTGCTGAAGTTCTGAGGTCTCAAAGTTGTCCTTGAAAGGCATACCTAAGGGAGCCACAAGGTCATGCTAGTTTATTCCTATGTTGTGCTGGAGCTCATGAGCAAGAGTGAATTGGTAGTTTTTTTAAAAGATTTTATTTCATTACTTTTAGAAAGAGGGGAAGGGAGAAAGGCAGAGAGGGAGAGAGACATCAATGTATGGTTGCCTTTCACCTGCCTCCAGCTTGGCTGGAGACCTGGCTTGCAACCTGGTTATGTGCCCTGGCTGGGGAATCAAACATGCGACCTTTGGGTTTGCGGGCCGGCGCCTTATCCACTGTGCTACCAGCCAGGGCTTGAATTGGTAGTTTTTAAAGAACTTTTATGAGTTCTTTGATGAGAACTTTTGTTGCTGTCACATTGTTAGCTTGAACTCCATGGTGGAAGTATTTACACCATATAAATTAGCAATTACTATAAACTGAGCATCCCCTGATAACCCCCAAAGCCAGCTGTTAAACACCTTACCAGTACACCAGTGATTGAGTCTCCTCTTCAACAGACTTTGTTATGTCAACAGGGGTTTCTGAATTCCCATTTTTCAGGTTTTGACTTTCTATCTGAAGTATTTTAACTTTCTGTGTGAATCATTCAGAGGTATGTGTCCTTTTATTTAAGTTTGAACTTTATAGTTTTATTTACCTTTGGGGAAATTATTTACAAGCATAAAAACCTTATTAAATCTTGGCTTTACATTTATTTACACAACTCTATTCATAACTACATGCTGACTCTGTCCTTCCATCTCATGAACAACTTTGTGTTAGCTCATATTGCTGTAATTTAGCCTTTGTAAGCTTCAGCTTCATCATTTATAAAACTGGGATAATACTAGGATATGCTGCTCATTTAGTTGCTGCGAGTATTAAAATAAATTAGCACAGTGCTTGGCATAGGGTAGTATCTCAATAAATTTTAGTTATCATATAATAATATTAGCAGTAGTATTTTGTAATATGGGCTAAACACGCCAAAAGGGGAAGCTGTGGTGCTTTGGTGCACAACTATTTGACCAATGCCTGTACAGTTTAAGAACACAGATTAACCATTGTTGTTTGGTGGTTTAGATATTGGAGGTCCCTGTCTGAGCTGAGCCCTTTGCTAGTAAAAAGATATAAATTAAGAAATTATCTTCATGCTCTCAAAATAACATTTGGGATTTACTAGATCAGGCACACCAAGCTGATATTTTAGAATTGAAATGGTCAATTACCTTCTTGTTTCTCTTCAAACTTTCCAAAGTCCAGTTTCCTCACTGCCCATCTTACTTTTAACTGATGATCATGATTTCTGAGAAAATAGAAGCAATCCAATGAAAATGTCCTTCTTTTCTCTCCACTAAATACAACAACCTATATGTGTCTGTGCCTACACCTGTACTTTTTGCCTTCCTGTTACTACAGATGATGGGGCCCAACCTCCGATCTAGGGATCACATCTCTTTCACCTGCCCAAGGACTTAACTCCTTTTGATGCCTTCCTTCTTTGCTTCATCAGTCCCTCCACTTCTACTGGATCATACTCCTCCCAGCTTGCAACAATGTTGGTAGCACACACCTAAAATAAAAAAGATTTCTCACCTCTTGTTGCCCTCCAGCTACTATCTCCATTTCTCTGTTCCCCTTCACATACATTGGTCACAGTCCCCATCTCATTTCCTTTCGTTCTCTCTTGAACCTACTTTAGCCAGACTTCTTTCTCCCAAATAGATGGAAACTGGTTTGCTTAGGCTATTAGCAGCATCTGTGATGCCACACCCAATAGTCATCCATCTGTCTTCATGCTCCTTCATCCTTCAGCATCCTTTCTTGGCTGCGGTGGCACCACACTTGGGTTTCTGCCTATTCTCTAGTCATTTCCTCTTAGCCTCCTTTGCTGGTTCTGCTTCTCTGCTTGTTTTCTAAATGTTGTGGTACCCACATCTGGGCCCTTGGTCCTCTTCTTCCATGATGGATCTCATCCTGTTCTGTGGCCTTAAATTCCATTTATTTGCCTTTGAGCTCCAAATATATCCCCAGCCCCATCTTTCCAGTGAGTTTCACTCTTCCTGTTTAGGCCATCTTCTTCTTCTTCTTTTTTTAAAAGATTTTATTTCATTATTTTTAGAAAGAGGGGAAGAGAGAGAGGCAGAGAGGGAGGGAGACATCAATGTATGGTTGCTTTTCACCTGCCTCCAGCCACAGACCTGACTGGAGGTCTGGTTTGCAACCTTGTTATGTGCCCTGGCTAAGGAATCGAACCTGCGACCTTCAGGTTTGCAGGCCAGCGCCTTATCCACTGTGCTACCAGCCGGGGCCATCTTCTTAATATATCCCCACTTGGATGCTCAACAGGAAGTTCAAACCAGAATGACCATATTATTAAAACTCTTGACTTTCTCTTCGAAACACAGTTCCATAGCACCCTCATTCAATAAATGGCACCACCCTCCACTTAGTTGCTTAATGTTTCACTCTGTATCCAATCCACCAGCAAGTTAATTCTATTTCTACACAATATCCCAATCTTGTTCTGCCTTCCCACTTCCCCTTTATCATTTATGATCTATTCTCTCCCCAGAAGCAGAAAGATGTTTTTTGTTTATAAGTAAGATCCCATCATACCCTGATTAATTAGGTTCCCATTAGAAAAACTTAATTAGCTTCCTATTGGAAAATGATCCAAAACCCTTACTTTGGCCCACAGACCCCAGCTGGCTTCAGTCTGCCTCTCGAAACTCATCTAGCTTGTATTCTGCTGCCATTGTGCTCCGCCCACACTGGCCCTCAGTATGCTCCTGAGACACACTAAGCTATCCCTCAGCTCAGGGCCTTTGTATAGGCTGTTTCCTCTGCCTGGAGTGTTCTGCCACCACATCTGTCCTTGGCAGGCACGCTCCTTTCCGCCATTGTGAACTAGTTCAAAGTCTCTTCTCTAAATGACCTTCCTTAACCACTCAAACTACGGCCACCCCCTCCCTCTTATTCTCCAGCACATTACTCTTTTTATTTTCCTCATGTTCACTATCTCAATTTATTTGTTGATTGCTATTCTGACTTTGAAGTTTGGCTTTCAGCTTCCAGCCAGGGTAAAACAAAACTGGAAATGATCAGTGATAACTTTAATACCAAAAAAGGAAAAATGCAGCAGTTTCTTAAGAGAGGTAAAGTTTTCCTGATGCTGCATTCTAAACTAAATTAATTTGAATTTATTTGTCACTTATTTGTTTACTTTGTCGTTTGCCTCCTGTGACTCTTGCTGAAATAAAATTCTTCGAGAACAGATTCTTTGTCTATCTTGTTCCCTGCTGTTTTCCTGGCATTTACATATACGTTACATACAAATGTATTTACATGTAACATATTACATATGCCTCACAATCATTTGTGACTAACCAACAGTTGCTATATGAATGAATGAACATGCCAGGCACATAACAAAGATATTTCTAAATACAGCAATAACGAATGTGGATGAGGAGTTTGTCTACTACGCTGCTCACTGTCTTATATGTAAAGCCACACCCATGTGAGAAATTGATTTTAAAATGCAACATTAGGAAAACTTCACCTCTGTTGAGAACTTGCTGTGTCCTTCCTTTTCCGGTATTAAAGTTATAACTGATTGTTGCCATTTTTATTTTATCCTGGCTGTTTGGAAGCTGAAAGCCAAATTTCAAATTCAAGGACAGCAATAATAGTTATTCTAATAGTAAATAAAAAATCTTCTTTCCTCAGGTTTATCTCTTACTTTTGTTATCAGAATCACAGTAGTGAAGTTTCTTAGAAGTTACCTCAATTCCTTTTTGGAGAGAAGTGTGATTTAAACAAAAGTATTTAGTGTTTTCAAATTCTGTCATGGGCTAAATTGTGTTAACTTGGAACAATGTGATATTGTTTGGGAGCTTTCAGGCTGTAAGTGTTTATGTGGTGATGTGAACAACCTTTATTGTTGTGGGTGATTTGCCGTGTTTCATATTAGGGATTCCCTGAGGTTACTTTAGTTAGGGTTTAGTTACCTAATAAGTGCCCAACCTTCTGGGTGTTAGGGTTTCCCAGCTTGTTTTGTTGATTTGATGAGTGTCACTTCAGAGTTATGAGCTGAAAAGCTGATGGCTCATGAGGGTTTATGATCCTCTCAGAGCTCCAGGTCTCAGTAGCGGAAGAAGCATGCTTTTAGTTTAATGTTAAAATGCTATGCCTTGACCTTAGGCAAATTCACAGACTACATCCTTCTAAGATTCAAAGGAATGGCTCTTAATTGATGTTTAGGTTTAGGAACATTTTTGAAGTTGATGGAGCATAATATATAGTGCTGCTCCCTAGCATGGCAAAAGAAAAATGCAATGCTTTTGAAGCCCAGAATATGTTGGTATTTTAATTTATTAATTTTTAAATATATTTTGCTTGTGGCAACAGTATTCGTAAAATAGCAATAGGAAAAGCACACGTTGACTTTTTATTATTGAGTGCCTTTTGATACTTGTATAAGATTTATATAGATCATGTAAAATATATATGTGGTTAATCCATAAATGCATAATAGTAAATAAATCTCTTTGATTTGCATGTTTTAAAAACAGCCCTGACGGCTTATATGCAATGTGGAATAATGCCTCTGTATGCACGAACTGTATGCTAATTAAAATTTTTCTCTCAAATAAGCATTGTAATTAAGGATTACTTAATTTAAGCAATTTGATACAAGGTTATACTTAAATTTTTAATGACAATTTAAACATTGGTGCAAGTAGTTTTGAAGGAGCAGCTTGTAGAAATTTTTCATAAGCTAGTCTCTTCCAGGAAGCAGAGTCTTTTGGTAGCCAAATCCAATCATATATACATCGTACATACATGTTGATACCATGCAAGAGAATAATTTTTAAAATTAACCTTTAAAAATGCACACTTTCCCCACATATATAATTATGGAGAATGCATATAAGGGTTTGATTTTTTTAATATAAAAATCAGTGCTTACCTAAAGATGTATAACTTTGTAAAGATTTTATATAAAAATTCCAAATACTACATTAAAACATGTAATATATAATCTTATACAATATACAATATAATAATATACATACATAATAAATGCATTTACATATAACTTTATTACAACATCTGCCTATCTAATATTTATCCTATGACCCTCCTTTCAGTATAACTAAGCCACATAGTAGTAATTTTAACTTAATTGATTGTAAGCTCATCGTTAAACATGCATCATAATAAAGCTTAGGTCATTTACCTAGTTCATTTGAACATTAGATTTACCTTAACTTGTTCCATCTGCAATGTTTTACATTAGGATAAATAACAAAGATTGACATGGAGTAGTGGATGGTACAATAGTATCATAATTTACTACTAATTTAAACTTCTATCAAGAGTATTTACTAATACCTTGCTAGAATTTTAGAAGGCTCCTATAGACCTGGAAGGAAAAATTTGTAAGGAAGGAAAGTAAAACTATCATTTAAAATTTATAGAGATATCTTTATTGCCATATTTTCAATTCAAAAGCAAGAAGCCCTTCAATTCAAATTATTCAGCAGTGCTAAAATCATGAAAGCTGTTTTACTCTTCGTTTGTGCATATCCTGGTAACCTGCCTATGATAAGTAAACTTTAAGGTCCAGGAAAGTTTGTTACGGAGGCAGATGATTACTCACCCCTGAACCAAATTCCTTGCGTTTATCTGGGCTCCTGGATGAGTAGCCTGTTTAAAAGAGGCAATTATAAGCTTCTGCCTTGAACCATACTGTCTCAGACCATCAATCTTCTCATTAAGGAGACACCAATGGTATTTCTGGGGCTTTGTGTAAGCAAGACTTGATAGCTAAGATTAGTTTTCACCAAAAGAAATAAACTCAGTTTTCTTGACATTAAACCTGAATTCAAAGAAGTAACTGTGGGTATCTCAACTACTATTATGTCGATTTTGACAGCAAAGTCTAGTTTTATTCCTGACTATGCTCCTGGCTTGTTTTTTCCCCCTCCCTCTGTCAGTATTGAAACTAACAGCACACTTGATGCGAATGGCAGTCTGTAAATGGCTAGAGTGGAACAGGTGAAAAGGAGACCTCTTTAGGAGATAACTGGTAGGTTCAAGATGGAAATAACAGAGCAAAAAACCACCCTCAGTGGGGTAGAGTGGAGAAGTTTCTGTAAGAGAGAATTGACATCTCAAGAAGTTGTAGTGCTAAGTGAGCAAGAAAAGTCACACAAGTGTCTGTGGTTATATGGAAGAGAAGCTATCTCCTCTTCCCACTTTTCTTCTTCCTACTCTAGTTTCTCTGGATGAAGTCTTTAGAGAGCTTACTAGAAATACAGATGGTTTCACAATTAGTGCCAGAAATGACCTATTTAAGTTCTCTTTTGCAATATGTTTTAGTTTTGATTGTGACAAGAAAAGAGGGTGTGAGAACTGCCTCAGATCTTTTATTCCTGGGGCTCCCATAAGACTGGCGGGTGGGGTGCTCTTGCTCATGACCCTGTGGCCACACATGGCTCTGCTAGCTATCTGCCTTGGCATCTGAGCTGGGAGAGAATGACTGATGTCCTGGGCTCCTCCATGGAATTACTGACTGGCTCTGATGGCCAGGCTAACTGGAGCTCTCAGGAATAGCAGGAAGCTCTGAAAATGAACAAGGAAGTTATTGGATATGGAATTCATAACTGAAACTTGTCTGGAAGACCTTCCTATTTGAAAGGGATCATTTTATGTACAAATTTTCAATTTCGTGTGTTAATTCTTTGCTTTCCTCCTAAGGAATGCATTTGTCACCTTGTTGCCATTATCACATCATTTATCAAGGGTGCTTTTTTACCTACTCTGGCTGGTCTTATGGAGATCTGCTTCCCTGGTATTTCTTCTTACCCATGTGTACTCCCTGAAGCTCTCCCTGACCTTGAGTACCCTCCCTTCATGCCAACCTATTTGCTAATCTTTTTCTTTCTTGAATACTAGCCACATCTACTATCCTACCATACAGTTCAATTGTTCTCTAGTTGAGCTTTATGTTAGCTTTGTTCCCCAGGCTAGAACACAAGTTCATTGATAAGGGGTGCCAAAGGATAGAGCTGGTAAGGAGACTAACTCTTACCCTTTTGCATTATTTGATATTTGTTTATTAAAACAATTTGAAAATGAATTTCCCTTCTTGGTTTTATATTAAAAAACATTACACACAAAAAAAATTCATATAGATTCAGAACAGTAACAAAAACTTATCTGGTTTCATAAGTGCTTTTTGTTTTGAAGGGGGGTAAAAATAAGTAATACTGATAATAGTTAACAAAATAAAATCTGTCTGGTTGAATGCTAATAATAGTGACTTTACTTCATGTGGGGGCTTCCAGATTAACATGAAAAAAAGCCTACTGCAATAGAAACCAGTGCTATTTACTTAGCTGCTCTCAAATGGGAATAAGTAGACATTAGCTATCAAGTTTCTAGCCCGGAAAAATCCATCAAGGCCACCGGGCACAGACACCATGGGGACATCATGCACACAGTTCATAAAAATAACTTGTCTAACATTTTTGGAAACTGATGCAAGCTGTATTTGTGGCTCTGTTGGTGGCTTTTGCTTTATCCAGTAACAAGGAAAGGGCCAGTTACCAGGACTGTGAGAACTTGGATGCTACAGGAGGCACCCAGTATTCACAGTAGGGGCAGTATCAATTGTTAACCTGAGAATAAATATGAATTCATCCAATAACCAAAAAGAATGCATCAATCTATTCATAAGTATTTATTGAGCACTTAACACGTCAAGAATTCTAGAGAATTCAAACATTATCAGTTTTCCCTGGTTTTAAGGAGTCTGAAGTTTAGTAGTAAAATTAGAACATCACCCTGGCTAGCAGCACAGTGGATAAGGTGCCGGCCTGTGAACCCAAAGGTCACTGGTTCAATTCCCAGCCAGGGCACATAACCAGGTTGCAAGCTAGGTCTCCAGCCAGATCTGTAGCTGGAGGCAGGTGAAAGGCAACCATACATTGATGTTTCTCTCCCTCTCTGCCTCTCTCCCTTCCTCTCTCTCTGGAAATAATAAATAGAAGCTTAAAATAAAATAAAATAAAATAAAACCAGAACAGATGTGCCAGTATTATATGAGAGGTACAATTTAATTGTTCAGAGAATGGAGAGATTGCTTTCAGTTGAGTGATCAGAGAAGGCTCTATTAGAGAGGAAGGTATTTGGAATGAATGTACAATTAGAAAGAAACATTTTTATTAAAGTATTATACACACATAAAAGTGTATGTATCACAAAGACTACAAACTAACTGAATTTTCATGAACCAAACATGCTATGTATGTAACCACATAGAATAGTACAATACTTCAGAAGCCCTTTTTTTTTTAATTTTTAAAATATTTTAATTATTATTTTTAGAGAAAGGAGGAGAGAGTTAGAAAGACATCATTGTATGGTTGCCTTTCACCTGCCTCCAGGCACAGACCCAGCTGAGACCTGGCCTGCAACCTGGTCATGTGCCCTGGCTGGGGAATCGAACCAGCAGCCCCCGGGGTTCGCAGGCTGGCACCTTATTCACTGTGCCACCAGCCAGGGCCAGAAGCCCTTTTATGCCTCTTCCTGTCATTTTTGGAGGGAGTAGAATTTTGTTAGATGAATACAGACAGAAAAAAATTATTGGAGGAGGAATCAGCTTGCATAAAGATATGGAAATTAAAAGGCAAGACCTGTGTTTGAGGAATTGGCTGAAGAGTAATTTGCTTGGAGCATCAGTTGGCAGAGCAGTTTGGGTCCACATTGTAGCCTTAAATGCCAGGTAAAAAAAAAGTTAGATTTTGTTCATCAGCCACCGAAGGTCTTTAAGCAAGAAGAATAAGATGTTTGATGATGGTTGGTAATTTATTGGTAATGTGAGAGGTGAGACTAGAGGTCAGGTGACTGATTAGGAAGCTTCTATAACATCCAGGTATGAGATAATTTTGGCTCTGCGGTGGCAGGTGAGAACATAGAATAACCATCCACAGACACTATAATGAGCCAACAAAAACTGAATAGATGTGAATCTTGGGGAAGAAGTAGAAGTCCAAGAAAATTTCCTTCTATAGAACTAATCAAGAGAAAATTGTGATTTACTATTTTGTTAAGAGATAACACAGTCTTTGAATGCTGTCTCTCCAAGAAAATTCTAAAAACTTTCTTACGGTATTTGAATAAAACCTTGAGTTACTCTAAGAATTCTCCAAAGAAAGCAAGCAGCTGACCTTTCCCACAGAGAGTTCTTTGTTAGTTAGAAATGTGGATTGTTTGTCTTTTCATATGGGTGCATGCTAGAATAAACATTTTTGTGGGAAAAATTTACTTTAAGAACGAATTTTGAAGATGTCAAGTTAACAAAAACAATTATTCAATGCTGCTCACCTGTTTATTCATTCTTTCATTAAGTTATTCTCATCCAGATTTCTGGATAGGATGAATTACTTTCATTCTATACTTTCACCTTGAGTGTATTTCTACAGGAGCAAAATATTTTGGAAGTAACGACCGTTAATATTTTTTCTTTGACAGCTTCTCCTATCACTTTGGCTATGTGGGTCATTTTTTATTAAAGACGACCCCAGCCCACACATTCCATCCCTTTTCCTCCAAAGCAGTGGGTTATTGACTGAACAAATAATTATTGAGCACCTAATCTGTGCTTTGGTTTCCTATAGTCTTTCAAAGTCTTAACTGTTACTCCTTCTATACAACTGGCGCCTTATTCCTGGAGGCTTTTATGGAGTCTTTGATAACGGTGGTTGTTTCCAGGTGCCGGGATATGTGTAGTAAGACATCACAGTAGACGAAAGGGAAGTTGCTCTTGAAAGGCAGTTGGGCAGGTGAACTTAAGTCTTTTCTGGGACCAGATGGCAGTAAGGGGACTTGATTACTTAAGGAGCACGCGGTTGGGAAAAAGGGGAGTCCTGTAAGAGGAGGGCTGGCATAGGCTGGCCCGCGTGCTCTCTGCAGATCCGAGGCTCCACCACCCAGGTAGGTAGGTAGGTGCCGGAGGTCTGAAGCCAGGCTCTGGCGTCTTTCCACGCCACTAGCTTCCACCTCCGCCGCTCCCCTAGCAGAAGTTCCAAACTTTTCCTCCTACAGGGAAAGGAAGGGTATTATTAAGTTAGGAAGGGAAGTCCCTCCCCCTTCCAGGATTCCGATTGGCCGGAACCAACCCTACCCCCGCCAGGACCGCGGGCGGATTGGCTGCGGGGGATGCAGAGCGCTGCAGCGGCCTGGAGCCCTTGGCTGCCGGGGGCCCCCAGGTGGCAGGTGGGGTCGCGACGCCTGCTCCTCCGCGCGCCGTACCTTCGGGCGGACTTGAATTAAGTTTCGCTTGCGGAGCAGGCGCGCTGCGCTGGCTGGGAACCGGACTACCGTGACTTGGTCATGAAGAGCCTCAAGTCCCGCTTGAGAAGGCAGGACGCTCCCGGTCCTCAGTCGTCCGGCGCCGCCACCAGCGCGGTGAGTCCCGCTACCCGCGCGCGTCCAGGGTTTCCGGGGTTCCGGGGGTTCCCGGGCTCCCCTTTCGCGGAGTCCTCTCCAGCTCCGAAGCGCGCGCTCATCTCTCGCTTTTCCCTCTGTGCGCCCTACTCCAACGGCCCCGGCGACTGCACCCCCTTCTGGTCGAGGCTGCGCGTTGGCTCGGAGACCCTTTTTGCCTCCCCGGACCCCTCCCCCGCCGCTCTACCCTAGGTCTGCGAGCTCTTGGCCCTTCGGGGCCAAATCGCCCCCTCCTCCTCAATCCGGTTTTTTTGGGTTTTCCTCCACCAGGATCCTTCGCAGGCGACCTAGGGGCTTGCCCCGCTCCCCACGCGCACTCTGTCCCTTCTTGGCTCGGGCAGGGGCCTTGCGGGCGTTCCTTGGTTCCGGGGGCTGCGGGCTGGGCTGGGAATGCGCGCGCCCCGTAGCCAGGTGGTCCGGGCAGCGGATCGGCGCCCTCCCCGGCCGGACACCGGACCTTCTGTGAACCAGAGACTCGTAGATAGCACTGAGCGCTGCACGACTGGATAGATTTTTTGTTCTGGCCGCTGTCGCCTGTCACTGGGAAAGTTTGATTTCTGAGCGAGGCAAACAGAATCGGGTGTAGTAGGAAGGCTAGAGCTCCAAATGGGTGGTAACTCTGGAAGTGGGAAGTGAAATTGGGAAGGTGGTTATCCTGGGTCGTGTAAATCTCACCTGTAGGACAGACCCATATCACAGGATCGAGTCTCACGGGTGGCACAGACGTCCATTAGGTGTTGACGTGGAGCCTGCCCTCAGTGTGCACGCCAGGAAGTACGAGGGCCTCTTTTTAGTTGGCAGGAGAACAGAAATCTTGAGAAACAGCCTGACTGCAGATGTTGGGATTTAGATCATTTGGTAAGTTAGAAGAATGGCTATATCATCAAAATTTTATATTGCTGAAATAAACATTATTTTAAAGTCTGGAATAGTCGGAAACATAAAGGAGATGTGCTCGGACTGCCCTGTTGCCCATTTGGAGTAATTAAAATGGACCTTTATCCTTTACATAGATTTTACTAACTGATTGCTTGTTTTTTATGAGAATACTAATTAATCTGCTTTGGAGTTCAATCAGAATTGTGCCTTTCTCTAAAGGAACTTGTCGTGAAACTAGGCTCTTTTATTCACAATTTTTCAGTAAAAGGATAGGTTCAGATTGTATATTTGATAATTTGATGTTTATTAAAGCATGAATTTGTTTTATTAATAAAGCACATAGAGATTACTTTGTTTCACATTTTTAAAAACAATTGGAAGAGGAATGGGTGGGTGGGGAGGGGGACAGAGGGGAGCAAAAAGGGGATGGATGTAATACAACAACAATAAAATTAAAAAAAAAAAACAATGGGAAGAAATTTGTTTAGTGATGTCACAGGTTACCATAGTTGAGTTAAGGATTCAACTTATTTGTAGTACAGATATTATTTTCAGTCTTGAAGATATACTTTTCTGGGGGATAACTGTAATGGAAAAAATACAATTAAAAAATATATACTTTTAAAGGTTTATTCACTGTATTTTCCCATTTGGTTTGCACTAAGGACTCACAATATACACAGATGTTCATACACTAATTTTATCTTTTTTCTTCTAGAAATGCAGAGAAGTTACTGGTATTGCCATTATGCCAGTTTGCATTTTGCATTTGGAACATGAAGTGCATCTCTTTGAGCTTAAATCTTTATCATTTGCTAAACTGAGCATTTTGTTTTTCTTAAAGAGAAATACATGGTATAAAAAATAGAACCTGTCTAATTAGAAAAACTGAGCATCTCTCAATTTAAGTTAAATATTAGAATAAGTTTAGGAAAGTATTAGATGAAAATAAATGAATGTGATGACTAATAAAACCAAAGCAAGCATTGAGAAAAGGTTTTGCTGGCTGTTAACTAATTCTGGCAGGAAAGGGAACAGAATGAAGTTGTTAATTCACTAACAGGGTAATTTCTGAGGATGAAATTTTACAGCTCCAGTCAGCAATCTCCCTAAACAATGGTTTAAACTTGTAAGGAATTCAAACTTTTAATTCAAATGAAAAAACAAATGAAAGAAAGAAAAACCATCATTTGACTATGTCCCCCAGCTGCTGTCCTCTCTCCTTACCTTCACTTCTCCATATCTCTTAGGTGCCATCCCCTACCGGAACACCAAACTTAGTTCCCAAACCTGTGCTTCCTTTCTGTGCTGTATAATTGCGCAGCCCCACACCATTGCACTCGCTGTGCTTTTGCTTGGAAAGCCCCACAAACTCTTTCTGGACCAGGCTCAAGCCTTGCCTTTCTCCCTTTTCCCCTGACCCCTACTTACCCTAGCCGGCGCTCCCACAGCAATTTATACACACCACTGAATGGCTCTGAACGTATTGTGTTGTTGTTATTTTATGTCTCACTCTCTTTTAAGTTTTTTTTTTTATTTTTCAATTAAAAGTTGATTTACTGAGTGAGGTGAAGATGTTAACTAATCTTAAAATTCTTGAAGGCTATGACTTGATCTTTTTTATTATAGAAAATTTAGAACATATACAAGATACAGCGGTATCACAACATTAAATAAAACAGCTACAACAACTATGGACTCATCACCAGTCCTTTGAACTATACACTCCGTTTACTTTTCCTGTCCACAGGTTATTCTGAAGTAAATCCCAGACTTCATATAACTTCATCGGTAAATAGTATACTTCCAGATGCTTCTCTGAGAGACAAACATTTAGTAAACATACCCACATGAACATCACTGTCCCATTTAAATCTTTTAAAGTAATAATTCTATAATATCACCACATGTCCAAATAGTGTTTACATTTCCTCAATTGTCTTATAAACTTTTATTTTTTACAATATTTACTCAAGGTCTAAATGAAGTCTACCATTACAATTGGTTAATGTCTCCTAAACCTCTTTGAATCTATAGAGCTCTCCTTTTGTTCTCCTCCGTATTGTTTTTTTTTTTTTTTTTTTTTAAGAAACCAGGGCATTTGTTCTTTTGAGTTCCCAGTTCAGAATTTTTTCATTGTATGCCCTATTCCTCTATCTCCTGTATTTTCTGTAAAATGGTACTTAGATCTAGAGGCCTGGATCTAAGAAACAGGTTTGGTTCTTTTGTCAAGAGTATTAATAGTAATGAAATTTCTATCAGGAGATAAATAATGTCTGGTTGTCTTTCTTTTTGAGACATTAGTAACCACCGATAATTTCTGTCTAGACTACAGATCCATTAATTCATTAGGAGCTGCAAAATTTTGATGTACAAATTGTGTCATCCCATCTTCACCTATTAATTAGGATACAATAGCTTTTATAAAAGAGAAATTCCTCCTTATTGAATATTTGGTTGCCCTGAAAAAAAGCAACAGGTTTCATTCTTTCTGTTGATTTTCTGGATATTAAAAGAATATAGGAGTTTCTCTGACATTTTCTAAAAGTGACATTTCTTTTTTTTCTTTTTTGGTAATCATTATGAACTCATGGATTTAAAGATTTCAGGTTACTGCTGTATTTATTATCTTTACTGATGGTCAAACTGTCACACGGTTGGTCAAGTGGTAGCCTTCTTGCTTTTGTGTGTATGTGTATGTTCATCCAGTATATTATCCTATTATCTTTGATTTTTAATATTTAGGAGGACATTTAGATGAAGTAGTTTCTGAGAATCCAAACTAAAAGTTACTGGCTTACTATCTGGAGGGGTGTGTGTGTGTGTGTGTGTGTGTGTGTGTCTTTCTTATCTGTCTTAAAGGGTATGCATACTTTTTTGGGGGGAAATGATATGTTTTAAAATTGACCTTATTGATAGGTTTTCAAAGTTTGACATTACCTCTATAATAAGGTTTTCCCTTCTAGGTGCACAAATATATACATATTTTAATCTTAGAGACTTTCAGTTCATTTTTTTCTTACCAGATTGTGACATTATTAAAGACAGAGAAAAGGGTTGAGGGGGTGGGGAAGAGGACCTACACATCATGCTTACTAAACTAAAAATTCGGTGCTCGCTTCGGCAGCACATATACTAAAATTGGAACGATACAGAGAAGATTAGCATGGCCCCTGCACAAGGATGACACGCAAATTCGTGAAGCGTTCCATATTAAAAAAAAACAAAAAACTAACAATTCGTGTGTGTATTATTTCTTCCAGCTTGTTATTGTTACTCCGTGTTTTTCTTACCTGCAGGGTATTGACCCTGTCTGTGCAGGGGTTGGGGTGCTATGAAAAGGAGGCTCCACCAGGGAAGCCATGTGGGTGTGGTTCTAGTGAGGCTAGCACATTCTGATCTTTTCAGCTGTGTATGTGCAGAATAGGTCACAAACACTTGCCCAGTTAGTGTTTTAATGAGAGATCTTTTTTTTTTTTTTTTCTTTTAAGTTTATTGTTGTTGTATTACATCCATCCCTTTTTTTCTCCCCTCTGTCCCCCAATGAGAGATCTTTTTAATGAGAGGTTTTTTTTTTAAAAAAGAGATCTTGTCTATGATTCATCTTTTCTTAAAAAATTAACATTTTGTATTTTTAAAAATGATATGATACGTAAACAATTCATGCAATGGATAAGTAGAAAAATATGGAACAAGGAGTGTTTTCTTAGCCTTACAAAAGGCAGATCGTAAGCTAAAGAATATCCATTCTAGCTTTTAAGTAGCATGAAGGGGCAGGGTGATATTTAGTGTTACAGGATCAACCTCTGCAGTCTAGGTAACTTGGGTTTGAATCTTGCTCTCCCAGTACCAGCTTTGTGACCCTGGGCAACTTAACTTCAATGTATTTGTTTCTGCACTTGGAAAATGGAAAAGTAGTTAAGAACTTAATAAATGTTCTTATTATTACTGAGAAACCTCACCAGAAGTCATTTCATTTTTGTCCTTTATAACCAGATAAACGCAGTCTTTCCTGATCTTTCCCTTTCCAATTAATACATGCCGTTGGCTTTTGAATAACCTAGATCTTCACATCATCTGCTCTAGCCTCCTGCCGCAAGGGAAGTATGCGGTATTTCTATTTTTCATTTATTTAAGAATATTTTCCTGAGGGCCCAGCCTAAGCACTGTGGGATGAGAAGATGAGGAAGACTATATTATGGAGTGCTCTATAAACATACAGTCAGAACTGGGACAGCGCAGTGTGCAAGGCTGGTTCAGTCTGTTGAGGCAGTACAGGTGTTGGCAGGATGTGCTGCTGCTGCTTTTGAAAAATTGAAGTGAGATTCATAGAACATAAAATAATCCTTTTAAAGTAATTCAGTAGCAAATAGTATATTCAGTGTTGTAAACCATCATCTCCACCTAGTTCCAGAACATTTTCACCGCCCCAAAGGAAATTCTGTGTCTTTTAAGCAGTTGCTTCCCAGCTCCCCTTTTTCTAGCCCCTGGCAAAAAACAATCTGTAGGGCTCCTTTCTTAATCTGAGGCTGAAAAGAAGTGGGTTGGAGTGACCTAGGAAATTATGAAGTTCCTTTTAGAGGAACATTAAGAGCAAAGGCAGCTGACCCCTGGCTGATGTGGCTTCGTGGATAGAGTGCTGGCCTGGGAACCAAGGGGTTGTTTGTTCGATTCCCAGTCAGGGCACATGCCTGGGCTGTGGGCCAGGTCCCTGTTTGGGGGCTTGCAAAAGGCAACCACACACTGATGTTTCTCTCCCTTTCTTGCTTTCTCTCTCAAAAAAAAAAATCTTAAAAAAAAATAAAAAAGAGCAAAGGCAGTTAAGAAATGTTAGAGCTGGGGGAGGGGCAGTTGGCTTGTCAGTTTAGTTTGGCTCTGGTGGATTCTAGATGAGGCAAGGGGATTGGATCAGAAGGAGATGGGCAGCATAGTGGAGGCTGGTGTTAAATTTTGGGATGGCTTATAATTTTCCTTGTTTTCAGGGTATTGGACTTTGTCCTGTATATCCAGAAATGAGGAATTTTGTGATTAGGTGTGTTTTTTAAATGGGCTACTGTGTTAGCTCTTTTCAGCATGGATTTGAAGGGGCCAGGCCTGGGGGCGGGTAGATCCTTTATGATGGGTGCTGCTGCAATAGCTGAGGCAAAAATTACTGAGAGCCTAAGTCACTAATTACAGTGTTGGAAGGATGGAGAGGAGGGCACATGGTAAAGAAACAGGAGTCACCTGAGACCCAGAGAGGTTGTGGCTTGCCAGAGTCACACAGTCAAAAGACAAGTTGTCAGAGCCTCTGCCTGCTGTCCTGAGTGATCGCCAGTAAGCAACCTGGGTTTGATGTAGTTTGCGGAAGTCCCGTTCCCCAACTTGAGATAATTATGTTCTGAGAGAACACTATCTCCATCTTCCTGTATGCTAGCAACTTAGTGTTGTAAGTGTTGTCATCAGTTTGGATGAACAGCTTATTGTCCTGATAATGGTGGTTGAAAGTACTTTGGAAGTGTAACTTACTATGCTAATGAATATTATAATCAGCGGTTTTAAGCAGATACCAAATTTATTTTCTCTGACTTTTTATTATGAAAAACTGAAACATGCATAATATGAGAAGGAATAGCTCAATTAACTGGGATCTGCCTATTTACCACTTAGATTCCAGAGTTAATATTAGACTGTGTCTGCTATACATACTAGTGTGCACATTTTCACTAACCTTTTGAAAGTTGCCGACATTATATTTTACCTTTAAATACTATAGCATCCTTCACTTAAGAGTAAGGCATCTTGTGCTCGCTTCGGCAGCACATATACTAAAATTGGAACGATACAGAGAAGATTAGCATGGCCCCTGCACAAGGATGACACGCAAATTCGTGAAGCATTCCATATTTTTAGAGTATTATACTTAGTGAAATAAGCCAGTCAGTGAAGGGCAAATATCATATGATCTCACCCATTACGGGACAATAATGAGTAAAACTAACAACAAGCAAAACAGAACCAAATATATGAATACAGTGAATAGGCCTTCAGTGGTCAGGGGGAAAGGGGTTTGGGGGAGGGGGAAGGCAGATGCAAGGAAGGGGAGCAGCTTAGACAAGAACCTAGTATAAAGGAACCATGGACATGGACAACAGGTGGGATTGACTTTGGGGGCAATGGGTGGTTGGGGAGGGGGACAGAGGGGAGCAAAAAGGGGATGGATGTAATACAACAACAATAAAATTAAAGAAAAAAAGAGTAAGACATTTTATACTTATCTATAATAGTGATATTTTAAATTGTAACTTGTATTTATAGGTCAGGAAACTTAAATGTTACATAATTAATGAGGATGAAACAGTTGGAAAAACACTTATTTTCCAGTTCTTCAGGCTGTTGTATCTTATATTGTACATGATAATACTATCTCTCAAACTTCAGTAATATTAATGTATTACTTGATAATTTTTGTTTCATTCATGGAACACTGTGCTAATTGTTAATATTCTTTTAAAATGACTTACTTAAGCCCTGCCTGGTGTGGCTTAGTAGTTTGGGCATTGTCCCACAATGTTCCAGGTCAGGGCACATTCCTAGGGTGCAGGTAGGTCCCCAGGAGGGCTGTGTACGAGAGGCAACCGATCAATGTTTCTGTCTTTCTCCCTCCCTTTCCTTCTTCCTAAAAATGTTCAGATGATTTTTTTTTTAATAAAAAAGGAACATTCCCAAGAGTTAAAAAACATGACTTACTTAAAAACACTTAAATATCAATATTTAGGAAGGGAACTGTATGAATGACAAGAAGAAAAGGGGACCCTAGTTATTCTCTGAGCTGCAGAAATGACCTCTTTGGGATGAGCGTCTCTAGGGAAGGGACAGCGGTAAAGGGGCAGGTGGGAGGAAGAGGCTGGGGGCGGGCATGTGGTGCAGGCTGTGAGTACTTACATTCTCCTGGTTCTGTCACTAGGTTGAGCCAAGACTTTGGTGCTGGTTCCCATTGGGCATTTTTCTTTTATTTCTCACTTCATGCTTCAGGCCCCACTGCTGCACATATCCCTGCTGCTGGCTGATATTGAATGATCTGGAACCTAAAAGGGGTTGCTAGTAGATTGGGTCACCCACCTTTTTGTGCCAGTGAGGCCTGTTCATCTGCATAGTGGTACATAGACCGCACTCTGAGAAATGTTCAATTGCAGCATTCTGTTGCTATAGGAATACTTTGTGCCTGAATTGATCTTTTAAAACTTTGCTTTATAGCTAATTTATTGACGTTCTTAATTAATTAATTATTTAGTCACATAATTGGAGAATATACATTTTTTTTTAAAAAGATTTTTATTTATTATTTCCAGAGAGAGAGGAAGGGAAAGAGGGAGAGAAACATCAATGTATGGTTGCTTTTCGTCTGCCTCCAGCCATGGACCTGGCTGGAGACCTGGCTTGCAACCTGGTTACGTGCCCTGACTGGGGAATTGAACCAGCGACCTTTGGGTTTGAAGGCCAGTGCCTTATCCACTGTGGGGAATGTACATTTTTAAATGTCAGCACATGTTCTTTAGGCTTGCTGGGTTCTGTGTTGCCTAATAATGTAAACGAGCTTCAATGTATATTGAAGATTATTTGAAGTTAATTTTTCTTCAACTTCTTCTCACTGAATTTAAAAATCACCTGGAATTATATTAAAGAATATAACAGTAACATTTTTGAATAGCATATAAATTGTTAAATACTCAGAATAGCTTACATGAATGTGGAAATTATTGTGTCCAATATTTTAATTTGACTACTAAATAAACTAGTGTAGAATATTAGGTGCATAGCCACTTTTGTTTTCTTTTATTGGTTTATTTTATTAGGATTTTTATTTAAAAATCAGTGATTTTCTTTAACATAAACTGTTATTTTACTTTTCCCTATACAAGTAGAAGGAAAAATGTGTTGTAGTAAAGTATCTTCTTTTATTGTTGTGTCAGTACCATTGAAGTTGGTGAAATAGGCAAACAGATCAGGAATGACAAGATGTCAGAAAATCTGGTTTGAGCCCAGGCACTTTGTCCTGAGAAACTCTGTGACCTTTCAGAACCACTTTATCTCAGTGACTTTCAGTTATTCCTCTTGGAAGATGGGGATACCACCACTTGCCTTTGAACCCTACCAGAGATTTTAGATACTAAAAAGAATGAAAACATTTTAAAAGCTATAGAATAGTATAAGTGGTAATAGAAGCAATGATGGTTATCATTGTGTAAATCATTAAATTAGTTATTTTTTTTTTTAGGTGTGCCTTGAATTATACCAATCCAGTTCTGAAAATATAGAAAATAGTGTTTCTATTTTATAGGGTGAAGAGTAAAGTTTATTGTTTATATGTAGAATGAAAAGATACTCTGTATTGTAATTTGAATTGCTTTTCACATTGGTTGCATGAATGGGGATAAGAAGAGAACAACTTTTGTTTTTTACAAAGGAGTTTTGAGCTGGTTAGCTAAATATAGCACAGTTGGGATGGAAGAATCCTTTGTAAGGTGACAAAATACATATTTTCCCCCAATGAATGTTTATCGCAGAGGAAAGCAGTGAATGTGGAAGAGTGTTTTGCAAGCTGTGGAAAACATTACTCTTGTGTATTTGATAGTGTTGAAGCTGTGGGTAGTGTTTTATAGTCAGGGCTTTTATGAGCTTCTCATTCCATTGCCCCATTCATTGCTATCAGTGTGTTCTTCCTACTTACTGGTTAATACCAGTAGGAAGAATCCTGGCATATTTTCCTGGGAACAAATCTTCGGAGTTCTGTTGAGGGACTTTGTACCTGCTTCTGTAATTTGCCATTGCATAAGTTGTAATTACTTTGAGACTAAAACTTTCAGCAAAATTCAAATTTTAAAAAATGATCTTAACACTTCTGTTGCTTGCCTTCATTTTCTTCCGTGACTTCTAGGAACTGTTACCCAGTTCCTTTGCAGACTGCCCCTACCTTGGATTCAGTGTCAGCATGTTATTCGTAGTTTTTAGCCCATTAGTAGCTGAGATTTAGAAAGAGTTTTCTTCTTTGTCTAGGCAGTTGAAGCTCCAACGCTAACATTCAAGCTATGTTACATTTTACTTAAGTTCAATGAATATTTACTTGGCAACTACTATCTGACTTTTTTTCTTTCTTCACCAGAGGTTATGACTAGAAAATTGGTTCCCCAAAAGGTGACAGTTTTGTAAAAACATGTCTTTTTTTTTAACTAGGAGAAAGTTTAGTTCCCCCTTTATTAAAAAGCTTTTATTTATTTATTTTAGCGAGAAAGGAAGGGAGGGAGAAAGAGAGGGAGAGAAGCTGATTGGCTACAGTCTGGTGTGCCCCTAACCAGGGATGGCCCTCACCCCAAGCATGTGCCCAAGTGCCCCAGCAGGAATGGAACTGGCAGTCTTTCAGTTTGCTGGATGACGCCCAACCCACTGAGCCACATCAGTCAGGGCAGTTCCCTTTTCGGTTTAGCTAACTTTCAAATTCATACAGTTTTATACTCATTCCAAGTTTTAAAATAATTGTACATTTTATTTCTTCAGTGTGTTTATTCAGTTTTTAGCATTTTAGGATTGGAAAGGATCTTAACAGTTTTAGTCCATGGCCAGATGATCCTTAAACTTTGTGACTGCCACTCACAGTTAGAAATATACATTTTCCTCTCTGAGGTAGAGATGTGATAGACAGAATTCTAAAAATGCAACCTGCCCCCACCATGTGATTTTTCCATTCTAATCCCTAGGGCTTTGAATATGATAAGAAAATATGCTCTTGACTATGTTACATGGTGAATGAAATTTTGTGGATGCAATTAACGTTACAAATCACTTGAATTAACCAAAAAGACAGATGGCCCAGGTGGACCTATTCTAATCGCACAAACCCTTTATAACTGAGTTATTCTTGGCTTGCAGTGAAATGGGAAAAGCCAGAGAAGTTTGAAGGCACAAAGACTTGGGATGTTGCTGGTTTGAGGATGGGTGGGGCCGCGTGAGTAGGAATGTGAATTGCCTTAAGGAGCTGAGAGAGGGGAGCTGAGAGCCGCCAAGGAAGTGGACAGGGCCTCAGTCTTACAGCTGCAGGGGACTGGGGCTTGACAGACCCTACATGAAGAACCCATACCGTCCCCCTAGGCCTAACAACCTGTACAGCTGTGAACTGTTGTTTTAAGGCTCCAAGTTCATAGAATTTTTTACACAGCAATGGAATATTAATATGCAAGAAGACTTTCACATTCATATGGAGAAATTATGTAAAAATGGAACTTTTAACATGTGAAATAATCAGAATGAAAAGTAACCTATATTTATATAGTCTTGTAAAATATTCACATGGGAAAAGACCAACAGGGGATCTTCAGAGATGACCATAGTTATTAATTATGTAATTTTTAGTTTTCATTTCTTTGTTATATTGGTATTTTTTATAATGAAAATAGATTTAATGTAATAGAATTTATAATAATAGAATTTAAACTGAGAACTGAATTTTGTTTGGGAATTTGTTACTGGAAGCATGCACATTCATAGCCCTGAAAGGCTCTAGCTGGCAGGTGCTACACATGAACAACAAATGTTTTCCCTAAAATTGCTCAAGTACAGAATATTTCATTCATACAATTGGCATCAAGAACCTGTAGGTAATAAATAAAAACCCTATATTCCTTACACTCATCAGTTCACTAACTTGCTGAGGAAATAGTGTGTTGAGGAGGATGGTCAGGCCTACATGTTTCTAAAAAGGGTTTCTGCGTAGAGGTCTAGGAGTGGCTATTGGAAAGGAAGATTTAAAGTTGCTTATGTATGGCTTTTAAAATACAGATGTCAAAGGGCTTATCTTCAAGACACTTGAAGTAATTGAGCCTTCTTAAAGAGCTTATTGCAAGGGGTCCTGTAAGCTAAGGTTTATTAATCTTATTGAGGAAATAGAACAGCAGGTTTTTAAATTGTTTAAATCTAATTACATTCCTGCTATTAAACTGTTTTTGATAGCTTTGGAAAGGGTGAGTCACAAAGGAGGAAGGAACTGCACTTAGGACCCATTCTAAACACTTCTGGGTGTGGTGGTGCGTTAGGGTGTACTCTAAAGACTAATGAAGTGTCTCACTTAATTCAGTGAGGCTGTCATGTAGGGTTTTTTTGTTGGTATTAACCTGTCTGCTCCTGACTGCTTAGCATTGAAGAGACACCTTAACGAGGACCATAAGTAGGGATGGGATAGTATTATACTGTGAAGTGGAAATCCTACCCTACAATCATTTTTGTATGAAGCTGAATTATTAGGATGAACATTCCTAACCATGTAGTATACCATTGCTGTTCAGTGTTACTGGGTGATAACATCGATTCATTTAAATACCAATAATTAGAGAGATTGACTGAAATAATATTTCCATTGAAAGTGTGAATACACAGACTTAAAACTCACAAAACCATTTAAAACACAAGACCACCTTTACAAAGGGCAGAGTTGTGGAGTTACTAGAATGCCCATCTTTTCCACTGTCATAATTTTAAAACTTTCAAGAAATCCAGCTGAACATGTATAGTGACCCTTCCTTCCTGCTGGACTCCTCATTCCCTCTTTGGTACCATCACTCTAGTAGGCTTGGCAAGCCCTGTGCTTCTTTGAGGGGACACAGAGAGGATGATGAGTAAGGTGTAAGTGTCGAGGCTTAGAATAGGACAGACTTTGGGGATGCGAAAGTCTGGGTGCTGTTTTCTGCTGTGAAGTTCATTTCCTGCTGGACTGGATGTGGGATGAAAGCAGCTGGCTCTTGCCTCATATCCTGGTTCAGTGCCAGCCCTGAGAGTGAGTCTTTCCCTAAATTTGGTGACCTAAGCACTTCACTCCTCTTACCCTGGTCCCAGCTTTGCTCACTGGCACATCACTGGGTGAGGAAATTACCCCATTTTCTCTTCTGAAGGAGACACTATTATTTTTCACCTAGAGAATCAGTAATGAGAGTCTTTGCTGATATTATCACAGATTTGTACATTATTGCAATGTAGAAAATATTTAGTTTACAAAAATTTTCAAGATTTCATATGCATCTGAAGTGGTTTCATTTATATATAGCATTTCAAGAACATAAATATTATGGAAACAGTTTAGACCTGTCAATGTTTCATGACTCTGAACGCTAAGTTTTCCAATATGTTTCCTAGTTTTCTTAATTGTCCAGGAAATATTCTGATTTGTTATTTTCTTTTTAAAAAATTAATGCCTTCTATTTCTGTAATTTATTACAGAGGCTTTCTGAATTGTGTTTCACATTTATTGTACTTATTAATCCTCGCCTGAGGATAGATTTACTGATTTGAGAGAGAGAAAGAGACAGAGAGAAACACACATTAATGTGAGAGAGGAAGAAACAATACTCAGTTTCCTCCTGTACACACCCTGATTGGGAATTGAACCTGTAACTGTTTGGTGTATTAGATGATGCATCAACTAATGGGTTAGACCTTGCTAATGGCACAATGAATAAGTTGCCGGCCTGCGAACCCAAAGGTCACTGGTTTGACTCCCAGTCAGGGCACATAACCAGGTTGCAAGCCAGGTCTCCAGCCAGGTCTGTGGCTGGGGGCAGGTGAAAGGCAATCATACACTGATGTCTCTCTCCCTCTCTGCCCCTCTTCTTTCCCCTTTCTCTGGAAATAATAAATAAAATCTTATAAAAAAATCAGGAGGGATACCTCAGGAGTGAGGTATCCTAGTCCCAGATGAGCCCACCCAGCCTAGGGTTCTAGTGCCAGGAAGATAAGTCTCTATAACTTCTGACTGTAAAAATCAGTCAGGGTTGGGACAGCAGAAGAAACTGCAGGATTCTCAGGAGACTTCTCCTAAAGGGCCCACGATGGTCTTAGGACTTATGCAGACCCATCCCCTCTGGGATTCAGCTCTGGGGCAACAGCTGGAAGAGCACCAGTGGCATATGGGGCGAAACTGAAGTGACTGGCAACAGGGTGAGTGCCTGGAGACAGCTTCCTTCTGAGCAAATCTCCAGGCATTGTTCCCCTCTGAGCCTTCCCTGTACAGAGCGGCAACTTGGGTTGCCCTGCCCTGGCGATTACCTAAGGCTCCACTCCATCCAACTTACTCGTACGCTTTTCTAGAACAGAACACACTACTCAGGGAGTGAAAGCAGCTCTACCTAATACGCAGAAACAAATGTAGGGAGGCTGCCAAAATGAGGAGACAAAGAAATAGGGCTCAAATGAAAAAAAAAAATAGAACAAAACTATAGAAAAAAAGACTAAATGAAATGGAGTTAAGCAACCTGTCAGATGCAGAGTTCAAAACTCTGGTTATCAGGATAATCAAAGAACTCATTGTGGCCCTGGTTGGTGGCACAGTGAACAAGGTGCCAGCCTGTGAACCCAAAGGTCACTGGTTCGATTCCCAGCCAGGGCAACATGACCAGGTTGCAAGTCAGGTCTCCAGCCAGGTCTGTAACTGGAGGCAGGTGAAAGGCAACCATACAGTGATGTCTCTCTCCCTCTTTGCCTCTCTCCCTCTGAAAAATAATAAAAATCTTAAAAAAAAAGAAAAAAAAAAAGCTCACTGGATATTACAACAGGATAAAAAAAGACCCCAGCAGAAAGAAGGTTATATTAAGTGAAGTAGAGAAAAATCTATAGGGAACCAACAGTTGAGGGGATGAAGCTGAGAAGCAAATCACTGATTTGGAACATAAGGAAGAAAATAAGCATTCCATCAGAACAGCAAGAAGTATAAATAATTTAAATAAACAAAACAAGGATAGACTAAGAAGCCCCTGGGACATCTTCAAGCATACCTGCATCCAAATCATAAGGGTGCCAGAAGGAGAAGAGGAAGAGCAAGAAGTTGAAAACTTACTTGAAAAAATAATGAAAGAAAACTTACCTTATTTGCCAACAGAAACAGACATACAAGTCTAGGAAGCACAGAGAATCCTGGACAAGATGGACTGAAAGAGGACCATACCAAGACACATCATAATTAAAGTGCCAAAGGTTAAAGATGAAGAGAGAATCTTAAAAGCAGCAAAAGAAAAGCAGATATTTACCCACAAAGGAGTTCTCACAAGGCTCTCAGTTGATTTCTCAAAAGAAACTTTGGAAGCTAGAAGGGACTGGCAAGAAATATTCAGTGATGAAAAGCAAGGACCTACAACCTAGATTACTCTATCCAGCAAAGCTATCATTTAGATGGAAGGGCAGATAAAGTGCTTCCAAGAAAAGGTAAAGCAAAATGAGTTCATCATCACCAAGCCATTATTATATGAAATGTTAAAGGGACTTACTTAAGAAAAAGATGATCAATACTATGAACATCAAAATGGCAATAAATTCACAACAATCAACGACTGAATTTAGAAAACTAACTAGCAATCAAGCAGAACAGGAGCAGAATTATAGATATGGAGATCGTTTGTAGGGACCAGGAAGGGTTTCAAGAGTGGGGAAGAAGGTGCAGGGATTAAGAAGTACCAATTGGTAAGTACAAAATAGGGGAATATTAAGACAGTATAGGAAATGAAGTAGCCAAAAAACTTACATGCATGACCCATGGGCATGAACTAAGGGGGTGGATTGCTGAAGGGAAGGGGGTTACCAGGTGGAGGGGAGAAAATGGGGAAATATTGGGACAACTGTAATAGCAAAATTGATAAAATATATTTAAAACAATAAAAAAATAAGATAAACAAATTAGAGTGCTTCATATTATTTCTAGGATATATCATATAATTTAAAAATATCCTATTTGTTTTATGTACGTTTTCTAGTTTTATATAATATTTAATAATAAAACCAGGGAAAATATATTGTGCTTTGTTATATATTTGTGATTTTTAGAAACATAAATCAAATATTTTTCTTTAGAGTACTTTCCCTACCCAAAAAAATGTTGGGAAAGAGGAGGAAGACTTTATTTTTTTACCCTTCACTATACTGTTGGATCTTTCTAAAAGCCATGCATGTATGTATTCAACTCAAAATCTAAAAAAGTGACATCCAGTCCTTAAGCAAAAGTGGTATGTTTTCCTAACCTTCTTATATCTGAACCACAGCCTTATACTTAAAATGGAAGAAATTTGGAGTTTAAGATGGAAGCCAAACAAAACAGAAAAGAACGATTATAGCTGATTGTAAGAGTGGAAGGTTGTACATGAACTCTGAGTGAGCAGTTTATTAGGCAGAGCATGGGGGGCGGCCCCTCTTCTACTCTCTGCAGCCACTTCCTACAACAGAACTGACTCCAGCGCCACCCTCTAGCTCCAGATTTGGTATGGGTCAGCTCAGTTGTAGTCCCATTACTTGATTTTTGCAAGATTTCTGTAATAGTCCATTGTATAGCTTTATGATAAATGTTTTTTTTTTTTTTAAGGCAACTCAAAAGATGTTTGTTTCTTGCAAGGGAAGAACCTTGAACAGAACAGTATCCATTGTAGAAAATTTAGAAAATAAAATATAAAGAATTCAAATCTTCTCTCATCCCATATTCCATAAGTTATATTTCCTCCCATTATTTTTCTGAATGTTTATTTCTTAAAATTGTCATGATTAACATTTGCATGCCTTTTAATTGTACTGAATTCTGTGATTTTATTTCTAGTTGAGATGAAAATTAAAACTAAGTTAAAGGAAGTTAATTGGAGAAAGTAATTAGTGGATATATATTTTTACAACCTGAATTTTGGAGAGATTTAGTATCGTGAAAAGAACAGCAAAGAATATGCTGCTAAACTAGTGAGAAAATCAATGATGTTTGCAGTTTGCTCATAGATTACATATCTTGTAAAGAGTTAAAAGTTCTGTGAGGGGAGATCCAATTCTCTGTTGCCAGGAAAAGGCCTTTTGTCACCTTGATAAATTCACTTTGGGCTTAAGATGAAACTGAGTCTTGATTGGATTCAAAGATTCTAAGTTACACTGAAAGTTCACTGAGGTATTAAATGTCATTTTATTAATATATAATGAGAACTAAATAGCTGACTAGTGACTGAATACTTCATCCAGTTTCTCTCTATAGGGAAGCAAGTTTGTCAGAAGCTTGCTTGATGAAGTTAGCATCAGAACAGTGGGAATGAATGTTAGGACTCACAGGTTTAAAGCCATGGTGTTTTGTTTTGATGACTGATGCCTCTATCACCTTCTTTGGATTGCTCCTGCATGGTTAGTGTCAGAATTCCTGAAATGCACCTCTGCTCTCATACAGGTACATTTATAGGTACTTCGCTCTTGGTTCTTACTTTTTGGTTGAAGTAGGATGTATATTGTTTAGTTACATCATAGCCTATCCACCTTCTTGGACTGGGGTCAAATTTAAGAGCTTTGTCCCCAGAGATCCTTAAGGTTGGAAGGACATTGTGAGAATTGAAAGATTTCCTTTTCAAACAGGGAGGAGGGATGTTTACCAGTAGTGGCTACCTCCTTGCACAACCACTAGCAACAAATGTTCTCTGTGGCATTAAAATGACCCTGTTTTTCTTGCATTATTGCCTTATCCTCAGGAACCAGGACGTCTGTGGACATTCTTCTTGGTCAGAAGGAGAGTGCTAAGATTGATTGACCCATGTTCACTGTGGGAGTGGATACATTTAATGCTAAGTATTTACCATTGCTAGGCAGGATGGTCCCCGAAGGGCTTGTTTCTATTCTACCTAAGATAGAGTTTAAAATTTCGTTTCCTTTAAAATAACAAAGGAAGAAATTAATTTTTAGATTTTTAAATACAGTATAATGCACCTTTTGGGGAAAATGACAGTTGCTGTTTTAAAATCATAGGATTTGCTAAAAATTATCAAAGATAACTATCAAAAATATATTAAATATCATTAAATAAAGATTTGACTCTAAGAGATGTGTTATAAATCTTGTTGCTTTTTTTAGTTTGGTCTAAATGAATAAAGGAAAAGCTATTGAGGCCAAAATTTACTGGATACTTGGAACACTTATGTAAGAATGAGTTTACATTCTTCAAATTCATATTCTTTAAGGCAATCATAGGTATGCTTTGATTTAAAGAAATGCAGCTTGCTGGGCTATGGGAGTTGGGGGTAAGGCAGGACAGAGGAGGGCAAAAGGGGAAAATATGGGACAACTATAATAGAATAAATAAAAAGTTAAAAAAATATATATATGTATAAAAAGAAAGAAATGCAGCTTGCATACTTCCAAAGATACCATGAAGGATACTTTTTAGCTGGTTTATTTACCAAAAATCTGGTTTATTTCCAGATTTTCTGGAAAAATAAAACTGCATACTGTAGTATAAAACATTCAGTTTCAGACAAATTTTCACTTGAATATTTGTTATAAAACCAAACCACACACACACATTAAAATTTTTTAAAATTTAAATCAGAAGTGTTAAGAGGACTATAATATATTTAAGTTTCTGTTTTCTTAAAAGGTGCCTTTTTTTTTTTTTGGTAAGAGCACAACTTTCTCACTGAGTTTATGTGTTAAAGATATTTCTGTATATGGTTTTCTATCAGATTTTATGAATACCAGCTAGCCTGATAAAAAATACAAAGCAAAATATTTGTAATGTTATTTTATACTTATACGGCCGCCTTTAACTGATATAGTCATATTTGGGAAGAATTCTTTAATTTCATATTTGATCATTTCAGTTTGTTCAGTCACTGAACAGATACTTAAGTGCCTACTTCATGTACATAAGTGGCCAGATTACTTGGTGACAGTGTATTCAGTACTTCCCTGCTCTGGAGGAATTTGTGGACAGCCAAACTGGGGTGACAGTATTACCATGCTAACACATGTAAAGGTAAAGCTACAGCTCTGTGTCATAAGCTGTGTGAAGGGGAGGTACACCAGAATGTATCAGAGAAGGCCTGACTTGAGAGAACATATCTGTGAAAAACTTGAGCTAAGGTCTAAACCAAGTTGTTGTTAAGGAGCATAGGGGAAGAGAATGCTGTTCCCAGGCACCCTGTGAGGGAACTTGGTACTTTGAAAGAATTTCACCATGAAAAGTGATTGGCGGGCTGGAGAGGTGGAAAGTACTTCAGAGGTCAATCGGGGCTAGACTTTGAAGAATTTTAGAAGTCATATGAAAAATTGTGATCTTGAGAGCAACAGGAAGTAATTAAAAGTGTAAGTAGAGCAAGTTTATATTTTAGAAATTAATCTATTTGAATTTAGTAGCTCTATAGTAATTCTTTAGTAGTTACGGTCTCTAACCACAACTCAACATATTGATAGGAGTGTGGTTTGTTTTGCACTTAACTCTATATCAATGCTTTGGAGCATACCCAAGTAAAATATATTAACTAATTCCTGTAACTCGTGAGGTAGTTGAGATTAGCTTTATTTCACAGATGAAGAAAAGGAAACTCAGAAGGATTAAGTAATTTGACCAAGGTCCTTTTAGCAAATCAGTGATCAAGCTGGGAACTCCGTCCAGGTTTTTCTCTGCCAGGTCCTTGCTGGCTAATACGAGTTCATTAAGAAATTGGCCACATACACTCTCTGGTCAAATTGTGCTTTTAGACAGGTTGCTAAAGATGTTTTCAGTGATAGATAAGTGCCTCAGAATTTGATTTTTCAAACCATATTGAATCCTAAAAACTTCTCTTAGTTACCAGCAGAGGGAGCCAGAAAGATTATTTTTAATAACCTTTGGAATTTTCCAAATTGGGAATATTCATTCATAGGTAATTTTGTTGAACTCCTGTTAATCATCATCATTTAATGAACTATGTAGGTACCCTGTAGTATAATACTTTGATATAGAGTAAATGTGTATCTAAGTATTGAAAAGAAGTCTGGAAAGACATGTAACAAAAAGGAAAGTTATTGTTACCACTTAATGAGGGTTTTGCTAGGTTGTCTTTTCCTCTTTTTTTTTTTTTTAATATTTATTAGTCTTATCTAATTTTTCTACCAAGATTTATTATATAATAAAATAATTCTTACTTGTAGTACATGAGCAGTGTAAGGGCAACTAAATGGTTTATAAACTGTTTATAGTGTTCTTGTAGTCTAAAATGCATTACCCACCATTTAATGTATTATTCATTTGCTTGGGAAATCGTTTTAATATTGACAAGGTAAATTTAGGGCATCATTTACCTGAATCTTTAAAGTTCTCAATTACTGTAGTGAAAATTTAGAAATAAAATTGTATTGTTTTAGATTCTTGTTTGTCACATTAATAAGAACATTTTAGAGTATGAGAAAAATTCATTATGAATAGTATATTTAATAGGATTCAGACTTAGAAATAAGTTCACAGTATCAGCTTTTTTATGCATCTGTAATGTAGAATTGGTAAATAGTATAAAATTAGGTTATCACTTTTATAGAACTATTACCAAATAATCTGTATGTTAGTTGATAGCATGATATAGAAAAAAAATGAAGTTAAGAGTTAGTTTTCAATTTTATTAGGTATTATTGGACTGCAAATCAAAACTAGAGTGAGGTACCACCTCATACCTGTTAGAATGGCTATTATCTATAAGACAGGTAATAACAAGTATTGGAAAGGTTTAAAGAATAAGGAATCCTAATTCACAGCTGGTGGGAATGTAAACTGGTAACAGCCATTATAAAAAAAGAGTATGGAGGCTCCTCAATCCCTCTTCTAGTTATCTACCACAAAAAACTGAAAACATTTATTCACAAAGATACACGCACCCCAGTGTTCATTACAGCATTATTTATGGTGGCCAAGACATGGAGAAAATCAAGTGTTTCAGGAGAGGACTGGATAAAGAAGATATGGTACGTATTATATGCAAGGCTTGTCCAGAAAAAGTCTGGCCATCGTTAATATAATGAGAACGATTTATGTGACATCAGTGTAACTTAGCAGCCAAGAAGAGTGAACTGGAATGTGCATGTGTGAACAGTGAAAGTAATCGGGGATGGTAGACATTGCTGAGTGAGCATGTGCACTGTGTGGCCATCACATTCACAATGACTGAGTGAAAAGAGCAACAAATCTGCATCAAATTTTGCATTAAGCTTGAACATTCCTCTGTGGAAACTATTTGGTTGATTCAGAAGGCCACAGCTTTGGGCAGTTGGTGATTGGAAGTTTCATCATGACAGTACACTCACTTATGCATCATGTCTTGTGCAGTTTTTTGGCAAAGCATCAAATCACTCAGGACTCAGCCCCTCTACAGCCCAGATTTGGCATTCTGCAACTTCTGGCATTTCCCAAAACTTAAAATCAACTTTGAAAGGGAAGATATTTCAGACTCTCAGTGAAATTCCGGAAAATAAAATGGGGCAGCTGACGGTGATTGGGAAAACTGTGTGAGGTCTCAAGGTACCTATTTTGAAAGAGACTGCGGTGTCATTATCTTGTGTACAGTGTTTCATGTATCTTGTATCTTCTTCAGTAAATGTCTTTATTTTTCAGAGTACATGGCTAGATAATTCTGGACAAACCTCTTATGGACTACTACTACTCAGCCATAAGAAAACATGAAATAGTGCCATTTGTGACAACATGGATGGACTTTGAGAATATTTGCTAACTGAAATAAGTCAGTCAGAAAAAGCTATGAACTGTATGATTTCTGTCTTACAGATATAAAAGCTAAAATTCAAAGACACAGACAGACAGCAGTGTGGCAATTTTCATTGAGAAGGGGGTAAGGGGAGATGGTAGAAGATAAAGGGGCAAAATATATGGTAATGAAAGAAGATGACGACTTTGGGTGGTGGGCACAAAATGCAATGTACAGATCATGTGTCATAGAAGTGTACCCTTGAAACCTATGACTATTGACCAATGTCACCCTGATAAATTTAATTAAAAAAAATAACTAATTTTGAATTTGAATTATAACTGTCAGTCAATGGCTATAGTAAATGTTGGCAAGTTACTGAACTTCTGTGTTTCTTTTTATGTGAAAAAGAATGGCAATGAAAGTCTTTTCAGTTATAGTTGAGGACTGTGTGAAATGTGTGTGAAGTATTTATCATTAACAATAGATGTTAAAATATTAGGTTACAACCTTAGGTTCATCTTTGCCATAGCATCACCTTCAACATCTAACCTGATTAATCCTTTATAGAATCTTACTTACCCATAGCTGCTGTGGAAATGTAGATCTTTCACCACTGTGCTTATGTCAACCACAGGCATCTCACACTATATTCAGCAACCAAAATAATAGGAATGCATTACATAATTCCTCCCCCTTTTACCTTTTGTTTCATTTGCTTTCTGTATTAATCAGCTTTGCTGCAGACACAAATAACCCTTAGATCTTGGTGGTGTATGTCAACATTATATTATACATAGAACTGGGCTGCCTTTGCAGAGTGGCTCTATTCCACATTAAAAAAAAAATATTTTTTTAATTTATTTTTAAAGAGAAGGGAGGGAGAGGAAGAAAAACACTGATTGGTTGCACCTTACTGGGGACTGAACCTGCAACCTCAGGGATGTGCCCTGACTGGGAATTGCTTTGTCTGACAACACTCAGCCAACTGAGCCACACTGGTTAGAGCTCTGCTGTTTTTCTAAGACCCAGACTTAAGGAGCAGCCATTATCTGGACCGGCCATTTGCATGGTAGTGAGGAAGCAGAGCTGGCTGAAGTACATATCTCTTAAAGCTTCTGCTCAGGTGTGGAATGCTTCATGATTTCCAAAACCTGTCCCATGGCTAGACTCAAAGTCAGTAAGGCACAGCGAGAAATACGCTTCACACTTGAGCTGTAGCCAGTTATAGATCAGTGGACAGGGGATATGTAAACCTCTTCCAAGAATGGGGGTGGTAAATAGTGAACAATAACAATCTACCACAACCTTTCCTCTTGATCAAAACTATTGGCTTTTTTCCATTCTGCATGCATACCCTTTCCTCAAGGAAAATACCTCAAGAATTTTAGTCACAGGCTTGAAGTCTGAAACCTCATTAGGATTTCTACATTTGTGCATGTAGTTTTTTTGATCCGAAGACCAGTTATTTCACACCTTCCTTCCATCATTACAACATACAGTAATGGAGCAGAGACAGACCATCTGCAGTAAATGTGCCTGTTAAGAAAGGAGAAGAATGGAGGCACACAGCAATCCCTGGTCCCTGGCACTTGGAAAAATCCCGCTTCATACATGTAATGAGGGCTCCTTTTCTTGGCGCTAGGGGCATGTTCCCTGACAAGGCCCTGGTTTTGCTCCTGTGTGTAGCTCCCCAGTGCATTGACTTCCATGGCTTTTGGCTGTGCCCTCCATGGGGTGTTTCCTGTAATATATCATTCTTGTTCGTATTTGAAAAGAGTATTAGAGGATATTCCCTAGGGTAGGAAATGAGGTAAGAGTTGAGCAGCTTTCCTGGCCTGCCTCTTGCCTATAGAAATCTGGGGCCAAGGATGATCTAGAAGAATAGCAGATCCTTCACTCCAGTCGGGGGTGGTTTTGGAAGTTGTCTTCTGTCATTATCTATTTGATGTCAGATCCACTTGCTAATAATTCTCAATTCTTTGGAGTGTGCAGTTTTCTCTAGACTTCTGAACAGTTATCTTGAGCTTATTTAGCTTCTGTGGGACCATATCCTTTAGTCTTTTGCTGTGGGGAATCCCCTTCCAAGACATTTTGTTTGACCAGAAAGGGTTAGTGGGTGAAAGGAAAATACTTGTTTCCTTTGTTCGCTGTTCACTGAGAACCTTCATACTACAAGTGTGTGGGGAGTTTTTCCACACCAAGCAGTTCTATGTCGGCACAAACTGGGTGTCCTACAATTTAACAGTTTCTTTACTATCTGCCAGCTGGCTCCAAAGCTTACATCATAAAAATTTTTTTATTTTTGGAGATGGTGGTTAAGATAGCACCCCATTTATGTACCAGTTCTGCAGTGTTCAGCTTTGTTGTAGTAATTGCTTCTGAATTTCAGTGGCTTCTCAAAATAACCAAGTTATATTTCCTACTAACTTGGTGTTGTAGACTGCGGGTCAGCCCTTAGAAATAGCCGATAGCTCCCCTCCAGAACCAAGCACTTTCTGCTGTCTGGTGCAGCCTGCTGGCTGAGCTTTTTCTCTTCCAAGACCTCTAGTGCTTCTGGAAGCATTCACATTTTATTGCAGGCGGCATCCCATGAGGATGCTGAGACCTGTCCTCAGAAGTCCCCCAAGGTCACTTCTGTTGCATTCTCTTTGTCAAAATAAGCTACAAGGCCAGCCCATATTTAATGAATCAGGAAATAAATGTCATATCTTGGTAGTAGGCCTGGCAGAGTCACATTGCAAAGTGATGGACTTACCGGAGTGAAAGGAATGAATAGTAGCTGTGCAGTCCATCTCCATAAATTACTTAGTTTCTTTATGCCCCATGTGGAAAGTAGAAATAACAATATGACTTGAGTTCTTCTTACAGTTTAACAATTATGTATATAAAGTACTTAGAAGTATTTCTTAATTCTGAAATGGAATTGTAATAATTTCTGTTTTTATATACCTGAATATCATAGGAATATGAGTTCTTTCTTGTTATTAGTTTGGCCAAGTAGTTTAAACATGGGAGACATACTGAGACTCACTGGAAAGAAATCTATAAAATAGTTATGTGGAAAGAGTCATGCATTTGTGTATACCTATTCTGCATTTAATAAATATAAAACAGAGCAGCAATTAACTTTTAATGTCTTTACAGAAACATATGTTTTCCTATTACCCTGGTTTCTCTCTCTCTCTCTCTCACTCATGTTTTCCATTTAAAAATGAAAAAGTAATTGGCTTGTAACACTTGTTGTCAGTTTAATTCTTGAAGAGTCTTTTTAGTACTAGCAAACATATTTTGTTTAGCTAATTTTTTAATGCAAAGTGAGAAAAAGTAGAAAATCAAAGGAACAAAAATATCTCCTATTTTTTTATTGTGGTCAAACTCCACCAGAGGCTTGTTTATAAGCATATCTGTTTTTGCTTTGTCAGGAACATGGAAGGCTTCCTAAATCTGTTCTGTTTTGAGAAGTGTATGTGTGTGTGTTGTGTTTGTGTGAAACATTGGCATAACATTTGTTAAAAAACTCATCAGAAGCATTCTGTTCATTGATGTACGTAGGGTGGGGTAAGAACATAATAGATCTTCATTTTTACCTTCGTATTTTTTTAAATAAAAAAATATTTATTGTTTTTGGAGAAAGGGGAAGGGAGAGAGGCAGAGAGGGAGAGAGACATCAGTGTATAGTTGCCATTCACCTGCCTCCAGCTACAGACCTGGCTGGGGACCTGGCTTGCAACCTGGTTATGTGCCCTGGCTGGGAGTCAAACCAGTGACCTTTGGGTTTGCAGGCCGGCACCTTATTCACTGTGCCATTAGCGAGGTCTACTTTAGTATTTTAAAATTTTCATTCATGACATTAGGCATTTTGAGAGCTCTAACTTGCATACCTTTTCCTATAAAATATTCTAAAGACAGCACTTATATTTATTTTTCCCAAATAACCAATTGTTTAACATTTTAAAGGGGATATTAAACAAAATCTTATTTATCCAGCCTGAGAGCTCTATTCTTGTATGATATACATTATAATTTGTTGTGTTTTAAAGACCCATCTAATATATTCACTTTGGAATTTAATGCTTCTTCTAAGTGAGGAAAGTGGGATTAGTAATATTACAGAAAAATGACACATTAAAATTGGAGAAACAGTTTCCTGTCTATATATATATTTTTAAGATTTTTTTGTTTTCTGTTTCATTATTTCTAGAAAGAGGAGAAGGGAGAGAGGCAGAGAGGGAGAGAAACATCAATGTATGGTTGCCTTTCACCTGACTCCAGCCACAGACCTGACTGGAGACCTGGTTTGCAACCTGGTTATGTGCCCTGGCTGGGGAATCCAACCTGCGACCTTTGGGTTCGCAGGCCGGCGCCTTACCCACTGTGCTACCAGCCAGGGCTCCTGTCTATATTTTTAATAAACTCTTTTGGGCGTCTAGACAGATCTAATAAAGGAGTAAATACCTGCGCTGGGGAGGGTAGACAGTCTGGTATATTTATACAGCAGACTAGAATAGACTCAAACTGGATGGTTAGGAAGTCTCATTAAGACAGTACTTTCTGAGTCATTCCAAATCTAGTTCTTTAAAGTTTGTTTTTTTATTTTCAGGTTTCATAGCCACTTCTGTCCTGAAGATGTTAGATTTATTTTTTAATAATTATCAATATTATTGTATTTTTATCTGTGACCTTTTTATGTAGAGAAATACAATCAAACAGGATGAAACCTGTTATTGTTTTGGCCAGAAAAATGATTGATACAATATGATTTTAACTATTTGTTTTACTGAGTCCTAACTATATAACTTTCTGATCATAAAGTGGAAGGCTTGAGAGGATAAGAGGAGTGGATAGGGCAGAATTTAAAAGGATAAGGAAAAAACAGAAAGGAAAAAGGCAGGGATTGGTGAGCAAGAAGCTGGTTGTACAGCTTTTTTTCTTCCTGATTTATTTTAACATTTTTCTTTTTCTGTTATGTAAGCTCAAATGCGCTGTCATGAAAGCAAGGGGACTAAATAACCTTTGCACGATTTATTATAAATAACCTTTGGACTTTGGAGTGGACCAACTATTTCTAATTATCAATCCAGTGAATTGTTGAACAGTTCTTAATTGTGACGTCTAATCTTCAAGGAATGTGAATACTTGGTGAGCTTTGCTTCCTGCCCTTTGTTCAGTTTTCTGTTGTGGTGGAGTTGTCTCCTGTTCAGTAATGGGGACTGCTGATAATTGTAGGGTCTGTAGAAGCCTGTTGTAATACTTTGTTTCAATTAGATATTTAGGGTATTTGCCTCAACATACCTGTTGCTTAGTTTTTAGTTAGGAATTTTTCCCTTGGAAAAGATTTTATTTAGTTCTTTTTCTTGAAGAGGCTTATCTTGAGGATGTGATTGTGAAATTCTGTTTTTTGAGTTTATTTTTCTTCTATGGTGGATTTTTATGTGTAGTTCATTGCAAAGTTTGGGTTTTTAGGTCTGAGGAAGGTGATGGAGGTTATGATATCCATTGTGGTAAAATAATCAATTTTATAAACTGCAAGGCAAGTTAAGATTTAGCCGTTATTGTTCAATGTAAATTTTTCTTAGAAGTGAAAAAAGAGTAGTACATTGAGATGAATAATTTTTTTAGACTTGATTCTAAAGTGGTCAAAAGAACCTCATGATAAAGGGCTGCCTTAGTTCCTGAAGATGTCCCTTTTGAAAAGTTTTTATGACAAAACTGGGAAATCCCACAGTTAGTACCCACCTCCCCACACCCTCATCACATTTTGTGATCCTTCGTACTCATTATGTGTCAGCTGGACTGGCCTCTTTCAAACATGCCAGCCTCTTTTCTAGTTGTCTCTGAAATGTAAATTATCACCAGCTGGCTTTTCCTTTTTATTCAGGTTCTGTTACCAATGTCACTTTCTCAGAACTTTTCAGGTTACCCAATCTGACAGTTTATCCCTAGTATCCCCATCACATCTTCCCTAGTCTCTCTCACCTGATAGTTTTTCTTGTTACCCTATCATTTTTCCATTAGAACATCAAATATCATTAGAAGAGAGACCTTGATATATTTATGGCCTTGATGATGGTGATGGTTTTACCCGGTGTGTTCTTATCCCCAAACTCACTATAGCAATATATATACAGCCTTTTACATGTCAAACCTATCCCAATAAAGTGGTTTAAAAAAGAGGCTTTGGCTACCTTATTCACTGCTACATCACCAGTGCCGTACATGGCATGTAGTAGGTGCTCCATAAAAGTTTCCATATGCAAATGTGGAAGTTTTCATTCATTCATTCATTTATTATTATTTTTTTAGCTAAAAAGGACATCCCAGTTTATGATGTTTAATTTTTTAAAGATTCTTGCATTTTTTACATCAAAGATTTATTTTCAGATTATTATAAAAATGGAAATACTTAATAAGTGGAAAACACGGAACAAGAAATAACAATAAGATTCTGTAATCGTTCTGCAACTAATTGCCTTATAGTGGACAAAATTCTATAATCTAGTGACTCAGTTTCTTCCCACATAGCATGAGAAACAGTGTTAATGTTTCATGTGATGAGGCTGAGGTTGTAGTGATCAGAGACTGTAGATCCTGTTAAGGAATTTTGTCTTTATCCTATAAGAAAAGAAAACTACTTAAGAATTTTAAGTGAGGTGTGGGACAGGTTATGTGGAAGTGACTGATAGTGGTGGTGGTGTGATTGGGTTTCCATTTTGGAAAAATCACTGGCTGCCCTGTGGAGAACACAAGGCAAGAGTTGGAAGGAACGTGGACAGAACCTTTAGTAGATGAATGCAGTGGACTGGGTGAGGGATGGTGCTGACTTGAAATAGAGGAATGTTGGTGGTGGTGAAGCTGAAGTGGATTTGAGAATAATGGGGAGGTGGAATCACGAGGGCTTGGTGCTAGAGGACCAAGAGGAGGAAAGACCGATTTCCAGATTTTGTCTTGTATAGCTAGATGGATCATGGTGCCATTTGCTGTTTTGATGACACTTGGGAAAGGATCCAATTGTGGGAGGAAGAGCATGCTTTTGGTTTGAGGCATGGGCATACTTTTAGGACACTAAAGAAGAATTGTCAATAAGGTAATTGAATACATGGGCCTGGAGCTCAGAGAAGCCTGCGTTGCAGATGCATGTGAGTCATTTGTATATATAGATTTTCACTTACATGCGTGAATAGGAAGTGCTTTGTAATCCATGAAGGGCTACAACTTGTGTTTGTAGTTTCATAATTTTTGATGCTATTTCAAACTTAGTGATTTTCTACTCATCTTTTAGTAGGTGCGTTAGTCATTTTTCTATAAAACTTTTTCTGATTTTATTTCTCTTGAATGACTTTCATACCTTACATGTAATTACCTTGGCATTTTACAGTGTTCTGATTATGTGTATGTTTATGTATGTCTCCCTTTTTATTCTTTTTATTTTAAAGATTTTATTTCATTATTTTTAGAAAGAGGGGAAGGGAGAGAGGCAGAGAGGGAGAGAGACATCAATGTATGGTTGCTTTTCACCTGCCTCCAGCCACAGACCTGACTGGAGACCTGGTTTGCAACCTGGTTATGTGCCCTGGCTGGGGAATCGAACCTGCAACCTTTGGGTTTGTAGGCAGGCACCTTAACCACTGTGCTACCAGCCAGGACCTGTCTCCCTTTTTAAACTGTGAGATCAGTTGGAAGAAAGTGACTGGGTTTTATTTTTGAGAATTGCCTACAGTCAGGTCTCATGTCTGCTTTGTTTCCTGTGGTATATCCAGCACCCAACATGTGGCATGGCACATACTGATGATTGTACACACATGAGTGTTGAATGTGGTATTTATATCCCTTTTCACATAGATGCTCAGTAAATTTTTACACTTATCGAACAAATAAATTATCCAATTGCCTGGCAGTTTATTACTTATTTTATAAACTTATGTAAAAGACAAAAGTCTCTTGTTGTTTCTCTTTAGCTATATTAGGGGTCTTTCATTTTGGGGTTCATTCATGAACTTTATACTTGTAGACAGATCAGTGAACACCCTGAAAATAAATGTAAATTTGTCAGAATATGAATATTCATTTATACTTTTTTAGTATATTTTATTGATTATATTACTATATTTGTCTACTTTTTTCCCCTTTGTCCCTCCTTCTGGTACTCCACTTCCCTCCAGCAATCCTTCCCCTTAGTTCATGTCCGTGGGTCGTACACATAAGTTCTTTGGCTTCTCCATTTCATATACTATTCTTAACATTCCCCCTGTCTATGTTGTACCTACCAATTATGCTTTTTAATCCCTGCACCTTTTTCCCCATTCTACCTCTTCCCCCTCCCAGCTGATAACCCTCCACATGATCCTCATATCTATGATTCTGTTCCTGTTCTGGTTGGTTGCTTAGTTAGTTAGTTAATTTTTTAAGGTTCAGTTGTTAATAGTTGTGAATTTGTTGACTTTTTAAATGTTTATGGTTTTGATCTTCTTTTCTTAAATAAGTCCCTTTAACATTTCATGTAATAATGGCTTGGTGTTGATGAATTCTTTTAGTTTTTTGTTTGGGAAGCACTTTATCCTTCCATTCTAACTGATAGCTTTGCTGGATTGAGTAATCTTGGTTCTAGGCACTTGCTTTTCATCACTTTGAACACTTCTTGCCAGTCCCTTCTGTCTCATAAATTTTCTTTTGAGATATCAGCTGATAGTCTAATGGGTAGTCCTTTGTAGGTAACTCTTTGCTTTTCTCTTGCTGCTTTAAGATTGTCTCTTTATCTTTAGCCTTCGGTATAGTATCATAATGTGTCTTGGTGTGGTCCTCTTTGGGTCAAACTTATTTGGGACTTTCTGTGCTTCCTGGACTTGTATGTCTCTTTCATTCAACAATTAGGGAACTTTTCTTTCATCAAATCATTTTAGCTGTGATCTGTTGAATCCTTCCCTTAAATATAATACTTTGTATGGATTTGCATGTACTTTTTTAAAGTCTTATTTATTTTCATCAATAAATTTCTTCTCAGGAGACCTATTTTGAATATTGAATAAATGATGCAACTGTTGGACTCATTTAGGTTAAAAAAATCTTGAGTAGACATTTTTACAGAAAAGAGATTTGAGGTTAATATACAAATTTTTAATAATAGTCTTTCCTGCATGGTGGAATTACAGGTCTTTTCATATGTAAATTTAAATGTATGTAGATTTTCTATAATGAACATGAATTACTTTTAAAACATTTTTAAATATCATTTATGAAAAAGTTATAAATTTATAATTGATATTCGTATGATTGATCACTGTTAAATTTTGTAAGTGATTTCCTTTTTGTTGATTTAAAGTTTAAAGTTAACATCCAGTTAAGTCTCTACCTAGCAAAATAACTGCTTTATGTTAGAATGTGATATTTATTCTCTAGAAACAGCTGTATTTCAATTATTTTTTTTTAAGATTTTATTTATTTATTACAGTGATGGGAAGGGAGGGAGAAAGAGAGGGAGAGAAACATGGATTGGCTGCCTCTTGCTTGTCCCCAACTGGGATTCCAGCCAGATGGGGCCCAGTCTATAATCCAGGCATGTCGCCTGCTTGGAAATTGAACCAACAACCTTTCAGTTCACAGGCCAGTGTGCAACCTGCTGAGCCACACAAGCCAGGGTTGTATTTCAACTCTTAACCATAGGTACTTCGGCTTGCTGCATTCTGAGTTTGAACATCTCCTTTGCAGAACAATGCAATGTCCTAGTAGAGAAATGTATTCATTATAATATATGGTATATATTAATGCTTTTTAAAAACCTTAGTGCTTCTTTTGCAATGCTGAAAGCTATTATTATAGGACTTATCTTATAAGTATACGATTGTGGACTCACCAAGATATGTTGAAATGTTAATAGCTTAATTCTAATCTGGAGGGAATTGAGCATATTTCCTGCTATGCTAATTGGTCAGTGAAGGGCTTTGGTGATAAGCATGTAATATAGTTTAACATTTTATACATCAATAGATTTATTGGACCATGTGTCAAAAGTGCATGAAATGTATAGAAGGGGATAGAATAGTTTACTGTGATCCCTGATGAACCTGTAACTCAGCTTTAACAATTATCAACCCATGGCTAACCTTACTTCATCCACCCTGACCCACTTGATTATGTTAAAAAAATTGTTATTGCATATTAAATTAATCATGCTAATGATACTGTGAGAATTATATTTCTTTTGTTTGATTATATTTTAAAAGATTGTATTTATTCATTTCTATGAGAGGGGAAAGGGAGGAAGGGACAGAAACATTGATGTACAAGAGAACATCAATCAGTTATCTCTTGTGTGTCCCCAACTGGGGACCTAGCCTGCAACCCAGGCCTGTGCCCTGAATGGGAATGGAACCAGTGACCTTTCGGGTCGTAGGCCAGTGCTCAACCCATTGAGCCATACCAGCCAGGGCTCATTATTTTTTATTTTTAATTGTGGCAAAAACATAGTTTACCATCTTAATAATTTTTGATTGCATATAGTTCAGTAGTATTAACCACAACATGTTCATATTATTGTGCAATTGATTGCCAGATTTTCTTCATCTTGCAAATCTCAAATGCTGCACCCATTGAACAATAACATTTTCCTCTTTCCCTAGCCCCTGGTGACCACCATTCTTACTGTTTGTTTTGATGCATTTAATGGTTAGATAAATCACATAAGTGCAATCATACACTATATGTGTATTTCACTGTCTTCAAATGTAGTCATGTTATGTATGTTACATGTATAAAACAGAATTTTCTTTCTTTTTCTATAACTGAATAATATTCCATTGAATGTGTTTACTACAGTTTTGTTTATCCATTCATCCATCAATGGACATTTAGATTGCTTTTAGTTCTTGGTTACTGTGAATATGTTGTTATGAACCTGAGTGTGCAAATACCTCTTTGAGACCCTGCTTTCAATTCTTTCTGACATATATCCAATAGAGGGATTACTGGATCATATGGTAATTCTATTTTTACTGTTTTGAGGAACTACCACCCTGTTTTTCATAGTGGTTGCACCATTCTTTTTTCCCACCAACAGTACATGAGGGTTCCAGTTTTCTCTGCATTCTTGCCAACACTTAACTATTTTCTGTTTTTTAATAGTAGCCATCCTAGTGGGCATAAAATGATAACTCATTATGATTTTGATTTGCATTTTTCTAATAATGATGTTAATCATCTTTTTATATGCTTGTTGGCCATTTGGATATCATCAGCCTATTCAAGGCTTTTGTCCATTTAAAAAATGTATTTGTTTGTTTGTCATTGGGTTGAGAGTCCTTGATTTATTTTGCATACTAGCCCTTTATCCGACATATTTTCTTCCATTACAGAGGTTTCCTTTTCACTGTGTTAATTATATCTTTTTAAAAAGATTTTATTTATTATTTTTAGAGAGAGGGGAAGGGAGAGAGGCAGAGAGGGAGGGAGACATCAATGTATGGTTGCTTTTCACCTGCCTTCAGCCACAGACCTGGCTGGTGATCTGGCTTGCAACCTGGTTATGTGCCCTGGCTGGGAATAGAACTGATGACCTTTGGGTTTGTAGGCTGGTGCCTTATCCACTGTGCCACCAGCCAGAGCTTAATTATTTCTTTTGATGTATAGAAAGTTTTAGTTTGATGTTGTTCCATGTGTCCATTTTGCGTTTATTCCCAGTGATTTTCTTATATCTAAGAAATCACTGTCAAATCCAATGTCATGAAACGTTCCCTTTTATTTTCTTTTAAGAGTTATCTAATTGTATTTTAAATCGAAGTCTTTAATAATTTTGATTTATTTTGTATATTGTATAAGACAACTTCATTCTTTTGCATGTGGATATCCAGTTTCCCCAGCACCATATGCTGAAGCGACTGTCCTTCCCCCATTGAGTGGCCTTAGCACTTTCGTTGAAGATCCTTTGACCATATATATGAGGCTTTATATTTGGGCTTTCTGTTCTATTTCAGAGGGCTATGTAGCTTCTTTATGACAATGCCACACTGTTTTAATTATTGTGCCTTTGTAAGATGCTTTGAAGTTAGGAAGTGTGAGTCATCCAGCTTTGCTTTTTTTTTTTCTTTTCTAGATTACCTGGCTATTTTAGTCCCCTTGAGATTCAACATGAATTTTAGGGTGTATTTTCCTATTTCTGCCAAAAAATGAAAATTGGAGTTTTGATAGGGATTGTGTTGAATCTGTGGATCATTTTGGGTAGTAGTGACATATTAACAATATTAAGGCCTCCAATCCATGAACACAGATGTCTTTCCATTTATTTGTGTCTTCTCAAATTTCTTTCAGCCATGTTTTGTGGTTTTGGTGTACAAGCCTTTCACCTTCTTGGTTAGTTATATTCCAAATTATTATCCTTTTTTTGGTGCTACTGTAGGTTAAATTGTTTTCCCAATTTTGTTTTTGGATTATTTATTGTAAGCATATGGTAAACAACTGATTTTTGTGTATTGATTTTGTATCCTACAACTTTGCCGAATTTATTTATTTGTTCTAACAGTTGTTTTCTTGTGGAATTTGTAGTGTTTTGTTCATACGTATAAGGTCAGACTATCCACAAACAAGTAGTTTTACTTTGGATGCCTTTATTTCTTTTTCTTGCCTAACTGCTCAGGTTTGGACTTCAAGTTCTGTGTTGAATAAAAGTAGTGAGAGTGAGCATCCTTGTCTTGTTTCTGATCTTAGAGAAAAAAATTTCAGTCTTTCACTATTGAGCATGATTTTAGCTGTGTGCTTTTCATATATGGTGTTCATTATGTTAGGATAGTTTTCTTCTGTTTCTTGTTTGTTGAGTGTTTTTTTAATCATGAAAAATGTTGAATCTTGTGTAATTTTTTTCTACATCAGTTGAGATAATCATGTGATTTTTTTTTGCCCTTAATTTTGTTAGTGTTGTATACTGCATTGCGATCTTCATAGGTTAAAAAAATTTAGCCCTGGATGGTGGCACAGTGAATTGGCACCAGCCTGCAAAACCCAAAGGTTGCTGGTTTGATTCCCTAGCCAGGGCACATAACCAGGTTGCAAGCCAGGTCTCCAGCCAGGTCCTTAGCTGGAGGCAGGTGAAAGGCAACTATACTTTGAAGCTTCTGTCCCTTTCTTCCTCCCTCCCTGGCCCTTCTCTTTGAAAATAATGAATAAAATCTTTAAAAAAAATTGTTTGGTCATGTTGTAAAATGCTTTTAATGTGCTGTTGAATTCATTATTTTGAAGCAAATACCAGACATGGGCAGTAAGCTAATAAACAGGTAAACATATGATCTGATAAGTATGATGAAAAATAGTAAAATGGAGGTAGAGTGGGGCTGGGGCAGTTGAGATGCAGAGGTTTGAGAAGCCTTCTGAGGAAGAACCTTACAGGCTCAGCTGATAGCGGTGGGAGTTTACCTAGAGAATTTGGGAAATATCTGGAAGGAGGGTATGAGTAGGAATAGGAGATTGTCACAGAGGCTGGGGAGACTCAGGACATCTGCAGTGTAAGAGGGCACGAAATTGTTGCCTTAGCATAGACAGCACCTTATATGGTTTTGAATACTTGTTACAGGTTTCCCCTTTTCCTTTTGTTTCCTCTGCTGTGCCGTCCTATTTGTAGAAAGAATGTGCCTGCTTTGTTAACCAAAGGACAGAGCCTGAGTTCTATTCCAGATTTCCTTTGAAGAAGGGTGAAATACAGTGGGTGGAGTCTCTGGGTCTAGCCAAGAATGCAGCGTAATATCTAATGTGATTTGAGAAAAAAAAATCGTTGTTTCAGAAATAATACACTATTGTATGTGACCTTATATATATTTTATAATTAAAGTATGTACCTATTATTTGAAATTTAAATAGTAGGAAATGGATTTTTTGATTAAGTTCATAACAATTTTAACTGGCAGTATGATCTATAGAGTACAGCAGTTAGCTCCTTTCTGTATTGTTGTGTTGGAATGTTTTACGTTTCTGTGAAACACTTTTCCAAAATTTGCCTTTTTGGAAGGAAGTATAAATTATTCTCACGCTGTTGCAGTAATTAGAAGGTAAAATGTTAGGGTCCTTGCTAATATGAGGAATGTTGGTACAGGAATGCAGAACATCTTCCAGAATGTGAAGGAGTTACCTGCTTTGTCTCCACATGGAGTTTTATTTACATTTTAGCTCAGCATTTAATACACATTTGCCTCTTTTTGTATTTAATCAGTTTGTTTTATAATACTTGAATCCTGATCATTTGATTTTCCACTGATAAAGTATTTACTTGTCATTATCAGGCAGGGTGCTAAACTTGGAAATGAAAAGTACTGAGTTAAATTTAAAATTTGTTGAAACATATTCATCATAATGCAGTCTATTTAATGTCTTGGCAGTACCTCTGCCTCTTCTCATTTAACATGTTAGGAGACAGACTGGCAGCAGTTGTAAACTGAAACCTGGTTGTGTGCAGGAGACCGATAGGGGTAGGAAGGAAAATGGAGAAAAAATTGAAAGTGGTACTGTCTGTGTATTTCCTTAAATTAAAGTGTGACACATTTGCTTAAAATAGAATTTTATATTCTGTGTATCAAGGCTATTATAAGTTCACTATGGATGATTCTAAGACTGAAGCTGGGGTTAAATATTATTTTGTGGAATAACCAAATTTGACTTAAAAATATTGTCATAATGTCACAAAAGGTGTTTGATAGCATAAGCATGTTTTACAATATGTTCAAGTCGTTGGTCCCCCATGGACCTGAAATGTATTACTCAGAGGAGAAGCATGCATTTCCAGTATATTCTTAGCTGCTGCTTTCTGTTACTCAGCTGTCAAGTCCTATGGAATCCGAAATAGAACCTGACCAATGGGAGACAGCCTCCGCACTGTTTACGGATGATGCGGGCGTCGACAGTTTTATCACGCACTACAGCGTCTGCCTTGCAGTGTTGAGGCAGCAGGATGCGGAGCGCTTCAAATTTTCCACAGGAGTCCCTGAAAGGGAACAGCTTTGAAGGCCTCTGAAGAAGAAAAGGAGGAGTTACAGTACGCGACTTGAGCCTGCTCTTATTCAAGTTCTGCCCAGCAAAGAAGATAGTTTTCAAGCGTTATGAAGACAGAAACGGATCCCGAAGATGAAGAAAATATTGGAGATCCGAGCTAAGTGTAGCACAGCATGAAGATTGCAGAACTGAAGAGCTGTGAGGAGAGGGAGGAGTCTGGTTAGGAGTTTGTCTCCAGGCTTGCCTGTGAGCCCCGGAGATTTGTAACTTAATGGGAAGTGGTTGCTGGTAGCAAAAGAAACTAAATCCTACCTATGATGAACTGTTGGTTTTCTTGTGCTCCTAAGAAGAGAGTAGGTACCCCTGCCATCCAGTCTAAACAAGATTCTCTTTTAGGCTTTCTGAACTGTATTTGTTTAAAATGTACTACTGTTTTATTAATTTGGCTTTCTTTGTCTTACGATAGATATTCTTTCTGATTTATCTGATTAACAGCTTGGTGCTAGTAATAGAAAACAATGTTTCTTGTTTATTTTTCTAGGATTAAAAGGCGCATAATAGAATCTTGATAATTCAGCAGTATTTCTGTTAACTGACAGTGGAGCAAAGTAGGAAACCTGCTTGGTAGAGTAGAAGTGTAAATCGTGATAATATGAGAAACTAATCACCTTTAATTATCTTTTAAAAGACTTGACTCTCGGATTTTACCTTTTTCAGTGTTTTAAATAGCTCCTTTCTCCCCTGGCAAATTTATGTGGAAATGAAGTTCAAGATTGTTTTCACTGCAAGGATAAATTAATCAATTTAGATCTAGTATTTGTGTGACTTAAGCCCTTAAGCATTTGAAAACACAGGCTCCTAAGCCTAGTACATCTACCGCCTCTCCCCAATTTAGAGCCCGTAAACTGTTTGTTTTGTTTTAAAGCTAAAGAAAGGAGGTTCCTAAAATGTAGTTTAGGCTTTGAGCCAATAAGTATGGCTATCTCTACTCATAATTGTCAGTTTGAATTTTTGAAGTTAGAAGGAAGGGGGTTCATTTCCAAATTTGATGAATTTAGACAACAATTCTGAAATCTGTAGGTGCCTGAACCAGATTCCATTGAAATATTGCATTTCAGGAATGGGTCAAAATCTTAATGTATTTATCTTTTTAATTTATTTTTCACTTCAAGTATTTAATAAATGCACTGCTTAATTGGCTAAAAAATCGGTGATTTTTTTCTTTTTGGAGGGGATAATATATAAAATAATCATACTGGTCAAACATTTAGAGGATATGCTTATGTAAGTGATTCATTTCCTCCCCAGAGATTTGTTATGGTATTTGTGGACATAAGAATTGCTTTGTTATTTAATTCAAAATTATGTTCATTTTTTTTTTTTTTTTTGCTCTAGAAATAATACTGGACTTAACACAGAATTAACAAATTTACTGTATAATATTTTAAAAGGGTATAATAATGTATAATTTGGTTCTAGATTCTACATTTCTGCTTACAAAGAGAGGATCCAAGTTATTGACTTCAGAATATTGCAACTATATTGCCTCCAGTCAAAGCTGAAGTTAGCCTTGATACAATTAAAACTTATTTTAAAGATTGCTTTTGCTCTTTTAAATACATGTGCACTGAGTTTTTGTTAAAATTAAAATTTTTTGTAAACAAAAACAATACATGTTGAATGTAAAAAGAGGGAAGAAAATAAGTCACTTATAACCCTATTGTCTTAGGATTTTTAAGTAGTTAATACTTCAGAGCCCTTTTTAAAGTTTTTTCGCTGTGAAAGTTTCTTTTTATTCTAATACAGATATAATGAATTACTTTCTTTACTGAGGCGCGCGCGTGCGTGCGCGTGTGTGTGAGTGATTTGCCTCCATAAATATATTTGCAACTGCACCTTTTAAACCAGCTGTGAAGGGGAGGGCTTTTTAAAACTGCGTGCAGAAACCCACAGCATCTAAAGGTTTTTAGAGGTGCCGTAACCAGAGCCAAATCTGAAAGCATCTAAGTTAGACAATAGGAAAAGCACATTGATTTAGGAAATAGTAAGTCATGGTTGGGCTTGGTCATTTAAGTCATTTAATGTTTCTGATGCCTTGATTTTTCTCATCTGTTAATTAGGGATGATAATTTTTGTGTACTAGGGTCATCTGAGTAAGTCATGCCTGGCACAGGGTAGGTGTTAAACAATTATTAATTTATTTTCTTTGTTCTGAAGACAAAACAAACAAACAAAAAAAAAAGAGAGAGAGAAAGAGAACATGAGAAGCATGCTTTTTCTCAAAAGTATGATTTGAAATATTTCTTGCTTATCGTGTTTTTAAAAGGTTCTCTGTGAAATTAGCACAACAGGGAGAAGGAAATTAGGGATGCGGTGGGAAACTAAATGATGTAGCATGCACTACTGCCTTCCCTTTCTGCTTTAGAAAGTGTTATTAGTATAGTATATACAATATGCTATGTTTACTTTTTATTTTCATTTTTGTAGCACACTACAGATTGGAACAAATATGATGACCGATTGATGAAAGCAGCAGAAAGGGGAGATGTAGAAAAAGTGTCCTCAATCCTTGCCAAAAAGGGGGTCAATCCAGGCAAGCTGGATGTGGAAGGCAGATCTGCGTGAGTATTACTGATGACACTCTACAGGCCGTGTGGGAAGACCCTTGGGATACAAATGAAGGTTGTGAATTGTGCTTATCAACTTTTCATATTAAAAATCTTGCCCTGGCTGGTGTGGCTCAGTGGATTGGTGCCAGCCTGCAAACCCACAGGTTGCTGGTTCGATTCCCAGCCAGGGCACATAACCAGGTTGCAAGCCAGGTCTCCAGCCAGGTCTGTAGCTGGAGGCAGGTGAAAGGCAACCAACTATACATTGATGTTTCTCTCCCTCTCTGCCTCTCTCCCTGCCCTTCTCTCTGAAGATAATGAATAAAATCTTTAAACAAAATCTTTATCAAAACTTACATTATAAAATTTTTCAAACATCACTTTTAAACATTCTGGACTAATAGTTACTCTCAATTTGAAAGATTTCCAAGCTAGAGAGAGAATATTAAAGTCCTATCAGCAATCTATGTTTAGGCCCTGTGGACAATCAGCCTGCGTTATTTGGTGCATTTCCTTTATATGCTTTTTCATATTCCTTACGACATTTAATCCTCTTGGTGGCCCTCTGAAAGGAGTAGGAAGTTAAAGAGGTTAAATAACGTGGTCTAATCTCACAGAGCTAGGATATGAACCCAAGTTTTATGCCTTGAGAGAGTTTTGTAAATTGCACTGCCTTTTCTCTCAACCTCCAATTCATTTTGTATATTTGGGTAAATGAGAATTAAATTTAGTTTAAATGAGAATGTTTTTAGCAGAAAGGGAGGCAGAGTAACTTGTGTGGCTTAGGGAGATGTGGGTAGTGGCCCTTCCCTTTTGTTTTGTGTTCCTGAGGACCATTGGCTTGTTTACATGTTTATTTTCTCCCACCCTTCCCAGTCATTGCTGCCCTTCCTGTTCAGGATGGGGATTAGTTGAATTAAAGGGTAAGATGTAGGTTCTGTTACCATTATCTATAATTATAACAGTTAAAACCACATCTGGGAAACCTTCCAAAGTTAGAGGTAAAAAGTATCATTTCCCGAAATTCCTCTCAGTCTAATACTTAGACATGAATTTATTTAGACTATCATAACTGGAAACCAGATGCTAAATATAAAGATGAATATTAAGAAGTGAATAGTAAACATTTGATATGGGTCACCACCTTAGAATGCTTAGATATTTAAGAAGAGTAAAAAATGAAGCATGACTTGTAAATTAAATAGATTTCAGGAGCAATAAAGTTTAAAAAGTTCCAGTTTTTTAATACTATTTAAATTTTATCAAGTAGGCAATTTGATGGCTACAGAAACATTGGTTATTTTGAGTCCTGCTTTTTTGGGTAAATTTTAAGCTATTTATAGGATTCTATAAATAGTAAAAATTTAGTATCTAAAAATGACTTTGCTTTTCATGTTTCTTTTTTCCCCAAACACCAAGATATTAAAAAGGTATAAGGGAATCTTGTTTGGGATTGAAAATCTTCACTGAAACCTTTCTTCAGTTCTGTCCATCCATGCTCTGAATGTTTTGAATGAATGATTGCCAAGTTTTTGTTCAGATTTTTTTGAGCTAAGGTTCAATTTTGAGTGAAATTATTTGTGTTATAGTTCAGTTTATAAAATAAAGTATAATATGATGAACTATGAACTTTATTTTTTTAATTTTTAAAAATTTAATTTTATTGTTGTATTACATCCATCCCCTTTCTACTCTCCTCTGTCCCCTTCCCCATCCACTCACTCCCCTGCAAAGTCAGTCCCATTTGTTGTCCATGTCCATGGTTCTTCCATGCTAGTTTCTTGACTAATCTGCTCTCCTTTGCCTTTTCCTCCCACCTCCCCTTACCCCCTACTTTCTGCCTACCGAAGGTCTAGTTGTTGTATTCATGTATCTGGTTCTGTTTTGCTTGTTTGTTTTGTTCATTATTGTCCTGTAATGGGTGAGATCATATGGTATTTGTAAACTTTTATTTTTTTAAATACTTGAGTATTTTTTAGGAAGTAGAATTTTTTCTGGGATTTATAGGGTAAAATATTTTTGTTACACACAAACTGTATTTTTCCTTAATTAAAATATTTTATATTTAGCCAAATATACAACCTGTTACAAATACATTTTCTGTATTAGCTATAATTATAAAAATTACTTTATTTTTGATTATTGGGGGGTATTGGCTTGGAAATTTTTAAATCTTTTTTTTTTAAAGATTTTATTTATTATTTTTCAGAGAGAGGGGAAGGGAGAGAGGGAGAGAGATATCAGTGTATGGTTGCCTTTCACCTGCCTCCAGCGACAGAGCTGGCTGGAGACTTGGCTTGCAACCTAGTTATGTTGCCCTGGCTGGGAATCGAACCAGTGACCTTTGAGTTCTCAGGCTGGCGCCTTATTCACTGAGCCACCAGCCAGGGCTCTGATTTGGAAATTTAAGACAAAAGTAACAAGTGTTCCTTGAGCTCAGTCCAATTTCAAAAATGAAATATTTGAAGTCTGGCCATAATCGCTGCAAGAATCTATTTTCTTCCTGTTCACCTCTGTCTCAGGTTGCAGTCTTCTGCCACGGCAAAATGGAGCAAATTGACCAAGAAACCCCCTTACCACTTGGAGAGTTGTGGATTCCGATTCCCATCTTCCCAGCGCCTCAGGCTGTCAGTCCAGCTTCCCAACTCTTTTTTCTGAAATCAACAATTACTCCTAGGCAAAAATGGCCTCAAACACCAAGCTCACCTCTCTGGGCCTCTGTCCTTTCCTGAATTTTGGCCTTGTAATTTTTCACTATCTTGTTAGCTTACTGATGCCTTCATACATTTGTCTTATATTAAAATATATATATATATTGATAGAGAAAGAAAGAGAGAGACATCAATTTGTAGTTACACCTGTTTGCATTCACTGTTTGATTCCTTCTTGTATATGCCCTGACCAGTGATTGGTCTGCAACCTTGGCATAGTGGGATGATACTCTAACCAGCTGAGCTACCCAGCCAGGGTTAAACATATGTTTTATATTTCATGCAGGGTTTTTCTAGTTGTTCTTAGAGATAGGGATTGTCCAAATTATCTGCATTTCTGTTATGGAAGTAGCATGTCTTGTTTAAAAAGGGAAATGTATTGATTTTTTAAATTGCAAACGAGTGTTTCTGTAATGCAGTTTTTAAAATTTCCTTTACAACTCTTTGCGTACAATTTAACGATTGCTATATCTTCTTTATGAAGCACATCTATTTATAGCACACCAGCATTAATAATCCATTGTGGGTTGTGATTTCTGCTCTTTAGTACATCATTAGTGTATAGTGTTGATTTATTTTGAAGAAGGAGGTCTTCCAAAACTTTGTGAGGTAAGAAATGAAAACAAGTAAACAATATCTCTAAGATTGTTGGGAGAATAAAAGCTGTGCTTGAAGGATATTACTATTCCTCAAAAAGTTTGAATGGTGTCTTGCATGGTATAATTTCCCACTTCAGTGTTAAAGAGAGACAGACACCCTCAACGTTAGAGCATTTTAATTCTATAAAGATAACTTATCTAACTTAATATTATATTCCTTTTATCAGAAACATCCTAATTCAAATTATATCAAATCTATTTAACTTTAGTAAGTAGTGCTTAGTCTCTAGTTTGCTATTATATCCATCATAGAGATGCATGATTAAATTTTGTAATATCTGGAAATGAATTTGTAAGCTATCTCCAGTTTTGTTTTTCAGCAGGTATTCAAATATTGAGGGCCCATCACCCGAGTAGATTGGTTCTGGGAATATAATAGGAAACAAAACAGGCAAAAACCCTTGCTTTCATGGAATTTATAGTTGAGTGGGAAGGGATTGATAGGCTCTGGAGAAAATAAGTCCTGAGTTCACATGTTATGTTGGGAAGTTCATAGTTTGATATAGAAAAATACAGGCAGGGTGGGGAACTGGAGTACTGTCCTGAGGTTTCTGGGAACGGGGAAACGTAACCGTTTAAAAGAGTGGTCAGGAAGGAGCCCTGCTGCGAGGACAATAGAGTGTATCTGCATCCTGGCGCCTTGCTGGGCACTTGCGCATCCTTCATCTCCTGCCGTCCTCACTGTGCTCATTGTACTCTTTTAGGGCCTCAGTTCCATTTCAACCTGAGTTCTACATCCTTTGCCAAGAAAGCCTGTAATTACCCATTTGGATTGGTAGAGTGTAGTCAGTGTCAGTTCTTATTGCCTGCAAACTGTTTCTGTAAATATTTGTTGAATAATAAAGTGTTAGGTGATCAAAAAAACAACGGGATGTTTTATCTTGTGTCTGGAATACTTTATGGCTTAAGGTTACTTTTTACACAGGCTTTACTTGCCTTATTAGGAAAACTGTTCAATTATGTTTGTTTATGTGAAACTTCAACCAGTCATACCAGTCCATGAGTGAAAGGAAGAATTAGGTGGTAGTCATTGGTACTTTTGGAGTAGACGATGCCAGTTCTTTCATGGCTTTCAAGTGTAATTTAGTTTATTGTTTTTAAGATTTCTCTATGCCAAATTCAATTTGATAATTCTAAAAAGGAAGGGATAGTGTTTTGATCACTCCTCAGCCTTACTATAACTTCGTTTGTTTTGGCAGTTTCAGTATATTTGAAGCTAAGCAAAATAGACTTGTTTTATTTATATCACCACTGATAGAAATTTTTCAGTGCATTTATTAAGTTTCATACACCAGTGCCTTCTGTTGAAATAATAAATTAGAGTTAATGATATACACGGTCTGGCCAGAAGATATCCAGCCCTGTAACATGAAAAATAGGGACATTTACTGAAGAAAATAAAAGATATAAGCAACATAGGATAATGACACCTTAGTCCGATTCAAAGTAGGCACCTTGGGACCTCACACAGCTCTCCCAATTGCCATCAGCTGCCCTGTTAATTTTCCTGAATCTCATGAATGGTCTGCAGTCTCCTCTTTCAAAGGTGATTTAGTTTTGGGAAAAGCCAGTGGTGGCAAGGCACCAAATCTGGGCTACTCAGGGGCCGAGTCTCTTGGGTGATTTGATGCTGCGCCAGAAAACTCCGCACAAGACGTGGTGCATGGTTGGGCACGTTGTCGTGATGAAGCTGCCCATCACCAGTTGCCCACAGCTGTGACCCTCTCAATCATTCAAATAGTTTCCGCAGAGGAATGTTCAAGCTTAATGTGAAAAGTGATGAGGATTCATTGCTCTGTCATTTTGAATGCAGTTGCCACACAGTACACATGCTCACTCAACCGTGCCTGCCACCCCCACTCACTAGTACAGTGAAGTTATTATTGTTCATGCATGTACATTCCAGTCCACTCTCCTTACCTGCCAGGTTACATCGACGTCATGTTGACTGTTCTCATATTAACAATGGCTGGACTTTTCCCAGACAGATCTCTTCTGGCATAAAATTTCTATTATTGACTATTGAGTATTAAAACATTCCATTGGTTCTAAGGAGGTATTTCTAGAAAGTATTGGCTCATTATGTAATTTGGGGTAAAATGAGTTTTTCAGTAACATGGGATAGGTTTCTTTTTTCTTGTATTAAGTATATAGATGTTCCAGCCTTTAAAATGTGTATGTGTTGGTTGAATAAAGGCTGATGTTACTGTAACATTTCAGTTAACCTTTAGTAGTTTCCATGGTATAACAGATATTTTCTTTTTGCTTAGCTTCCATGTGGTGGCCTCAAAGGGGAATCTTGAATGTTTGAATGCCATCCTTCTACATGGAGTTGATATTACAGCCAGTGACACTGCAGGTATGTTTGCCTCCAGTCAGTTATAAAATTGAAAAGAGATGAGCGGTATCCACTGCCCTTACTCAGACCAGAATGTGATTTTAAAAGAGAAGTCCTTCCTGTTCTGTTTTTAAGTAGTTGAGAAAAGCTTTTCTCATGACATATCGTGGGGGAGAAGTCAGGTACAGGAAATTCACTAGAAGCGGTCATTGAACTGATGATCAGTTGAAGACCTGAAGTCTGGTGCTGGTCTTGGTAGTGTTACAGGATCCTAAAATCTCAGATTTTGAAGAACCATTAGGAACCATTCTATTTATACCCATTTTCTTTTCAACATATGAATCCTCCATGTTGTAAGGTCATTTGGCATTTGGTTGGACATATCTTAAGATGGGGAACTAGCTGCCTCATAACAACAGCAGCAGCATTACCAATAATGATCATAACAAGAATAGCTGATAATTATATAACATCTGTGTACTTTACATGTACTAACTCCTTTTATCCCCAAATCGTCCCAATGAGGCTGGGAGGCACTGGGTCCTTCAGTGGATGCCTCACCATCAGAGTTTGTGCTCTTTATTATGCCTCACAAGGAAACCTGTTCTATATTTGGTTAGTTAGATATATTTAAAATTATTTCTTGTAGATAGTTTCAAGTCTATCCCTTACCATGTTTTCTGCTAAACTTAGTTGTACCTATGTCTGTCTTTTTAAATCTTTCAGCATAGGTGTGAGTGCAAGTCACAAGGTAAACCTTTAAGTATTTGAACACAAGTACTGTTTTTCTTGAATAAGTGTGTTAGTTTTCTGTTCATCAGGATGACCATTCTCAGTTCTCTGGGACTCTTGACAGTTTATTTTACTGCAGCTCTATTTTGTTACTCAATTAAATAGGAGGTGACCTAGGACAGAGAATTTCCTTAACAACTTCAATATTTTATCCTATGAGGCCGTGTCTGGACAAATAAATATATTACTGTTAACCAGCACTGTGTTTAGAAGTGGAAGGGAGTGAGAGGAAGAAAGATATCACAATTGAGTTAATGAGGAAAATCTTTACCTAAATGTATATCAAATTCTAAATTGAAGATCAAACTGTCTGCCACCTTTCAAAGAAAAAAAGAATGGGTCTATTACTTATTCCATTGATGTAGGGGAGTGTTTATTTTTAGAAATGTGAACTAATTATACCATTTAGAACTCTTAAAACTTTTAAAATGTATTGTGCTGATTCAGGTATCTTGGTTTTGCCTATATTCTTTCTGGTCTGAAATTTTTTGCCTAATGGCCAATCTAGTAACTTTTGCCTCACTTCTGTGCAGATCAAGCCCAGCAGAATTTCGACAACCTGCTTAACTTTGTATTTTGTTTTTGCTGTTGTTTAGTCACGCTTTAATTTGCTCTGTTTTAGTATGTTTGTCCTTAGAGTTGTCCTTTTCTGAGGACAAGGACCTTGTCTCATTTGTGTGACCCAAGTATCTGTGGTATTTTTTAAAAAGATTTTATTTATTATTTTTTGAGAGAGAGGGAGAGAGAGACATCAATATATGGTTACTTTTCACCTGCCTCCAGTCATGAATTTGGCTGGAGACCTGACTTGTAGTCTGGTTATGTGCCCTGGCTGGGGAATCGAACCAGAATCTGACATATATATATATATATGTGTGTGTGTGTGTGTGTGTGTGTGTGTGTGTGTGCCAGTATGTGATTATTTACTCTGTCTCAGGCACTGCCGCAGGTATTGGAGGTCCCTGGCAAATAAGACAGAGTGCTTGCTCCTTTTGCATTTCTCAGTGTAGTTTTTCTTCCCGCCTTTGTTGTTTTGGTGTGTACGATTATATTTTGTTAAAATATCAACCCAGGTGAAACATCTTGGAAACTGAAAGCATGCTTAAAAATTAAAAACCTTGTCAGTTCATTGTGAAGAAATTAATCACATTTATATGGAAAATTCACATATATTTTAAATCTTTTATAGGAAGAAATGCTCTTCACCTGGCTGCAAAGTATGGACATGCATTGTGCCTACAAAAACTTCTACAGGTAGTAAAAGTGGTTAATATTTTCACTGCAAATAATAGATGTGTTTGTAATATGTTTTCGGAATTTGAGATAAAAGAAAATAGTAGGCTAATTCTAGTAGTTTACATAATATTTTTTCCATAGTTTGTGAAAGAATGTGAACAATAAAGAGCAAAAACTCTGAGGGAAGTGAATTGCATACATAGCTCAGTGCATTAAAAATAAATAACAAAGACGTGACCTTCCTGTTGACATTAGCAGGAGATTAGAATTATCTGTTGTCTGGTATATGACATAAAATAAAGTGAGGCAGTTTAAAATCTATGTATTTTAAATAAACATCAGTAACTTATGCTAAATAATACTGACCATTACTTAAACATGTAATCAGGCAACCACAAAATTTTATGACTTTTAGTGGGCTAAATTTTCAGTTCAAGGGTCTAGTGATATATTTCCATAAACATTTTTGCCACTATGTTTAACAGCAGAACTCATTTGTTTTCTGATTCAGTTGTTCAAGTTTTAACCCATGCTGGGAAAAAAAATACAACCAAACAATAACATAGTTTCCATATCCCAGGCTACTGTAATGCACCGTATGTTTTCTTTGGTGAAATATTGCTAAATTTATAACATATTTGTTTCATGGCAAAATATTTAGTGTCTTGTCTAGTATTTTGCTCTTGATAAATGGAGTATTTGAAGATTAAATAGCGGCCGTTCATTGGAGTTTAGATGTTTAATTTTATATAAAATTCTTCTAGATGACTACGTTTCTGTGTTTTAACAGTACAGCTGCCCCACTGAACATGTAGACCTTCAGGGAAGAACCGCCCTTCATGATGCTGGTGAGCTAAGGTTGCACTTGGGCAGAAGCAAATATTTGTTAAATGACTCGGCACTTATATTAATTTTAAAGTTTTAACATGTATGTATTTGTATAATTCATGGAGAAATACAGTATTAAAATTATTTTTATTCAAATTTGAATTTCTTTTTTAGATTGTACAGCTTCAAAAGATTCATTCAACCAATAATTTGGCCAGTTTCCTAGATATGAAAAGTCCCAAAATGAATAAGCCATAACCTGCTGCCAGGGACCTCCAAGGAAGGAGGAGGGAGGCAGGGATGGAGGAAGGAAGGTGGGGGGAGAGAGGATTAGTGAGTTAGTTTGGGATTGGCAAGAGAAATGGGAGAGAGGAAGACTTCTCTTTCTTGAAAATTGCATTTACCTAATAACATGTGTGAATTTCATTTTTCTCCTCTTCTAAGTGAAGTTAATACTATTGCAATGTGTTTATAATTAAATCATAAATAGTGCCTGGCACATAGTAACTTCTTAATTAAGGTTGGTGACTGTTTGGTTAGAGGTGTCAGTGCTGAATTTCATATCACTGTAAGGTGCTATATTTTAAAAAAGATTTATACTAACAATTTCACAGGTTTTATTACTCATGTTTGCGTATCCAAACTTATCTGTATTCTTTACATCAATGTATGGTTGCCTTTCACGTGCCTCCAGCTACGGATCTGGCTGGAGACCTGGCTTGCAACCTGGTTAAGTGCCCTGGCTGGGTAATCTGTGTTATTCTTTAGGTGTCTTAAAGTACTTAGGAAAAAATTGAATGTTAAGTAGTTGTGGAATGTAATATCTGACCTGTGGCCTGAAATTTCTAAGGCTGACAGCCATATAATTTATTAGGAGGCCAAAGGAAAGGGAAAAAATACTTACCTTTTTCTCTCACATATATGGATTATCTGTAGTAGATTAAGGTGGTTTGTGATAAACATGCACTGTACTTGAAATTTCCTTCAAACTTTTTATACCCTAATTTTCTTTTTACATTTTATGTGCTTTTATGATACATTTTTTTATACAATGCATTTTTCTTTTATATTTGTATAGAACAGTATTATTTTCTTTTTTCTTTTTAAAAATTTTTTTATTTAATTATTTTTAGAAAGAGGGGAAGGGAGAGAGGCAGAGAGGGAGAGAGACATCAATGTATGGTTGCGTTTCACCTGCCTCCAGCCACAGACCTGGCTGGAGACCTGGCTTGCAACCTGGTTATGTGCCCTGGCTGGGGAATCAAACCTGCGACCTTTGGGTTCGCAGGCCGGCGCCCTATCCACTGTGCTACCAGCCAGGGCAGTATTATTTTCAAAACATTTTTATATATATTATCACTTGAGCCTCACAGTGCTTCCTGTAAGTTACTATAAAATTTATTTTTGGTGTAATAATTTAGGTTGTGTCTCTGTAAAAGATGATTTTATTTTGTTAGCTAAGTATAATATCATTATTACACTTACTGCTCTTAAAAATCTTTTCAATGTTGTCTAGTCTGTGTTCAATTTTCTCCAGTTTTTATTTAACGCTTTTGAGGTGTAATTGTGTAAGAAATTGCACATAATTAATACATAATTAATGTGCTCTTTAAACTAATAAATGTTAGATCTCATGTTGTGTTCTTACCATACACAAAATAAAAACAACCAAAAATGAAACAGACACACACACACACGACAAAATTTTTGGCAGTGATGAGTATGTTTATTTAGTACCTTGAGTATGATGATGGCATCACCATGTATGCATATGTCCAAACTCATCAAAATGCACATGTTAAACGTGTGCTATAGATTTTATTGCCCCTTGTTATTTGAAACAGGTACAACTTAACCAATTGAAATCTAGCTATTTATTCAGTACTCATATGGATAAAACTAGACTGAAGTTAATATGATCAAAGAACTCCAATATTAGCTGCTTAAAAAAAAAAAATTGTTAAGTGGTAGAGAGGTTGACAGATGACTCAAGGTCATTCATGAATTGAATTCATTCCATCTTGTTGCTCCTTCTTCTGAGTGTCTTCTTCAGCTACCTGGTTCAAGCAGGGTTGCTGTCTTAGCCATGTTCCAGTGAGCAGAAAGGGGAAAGACAGCATGAAGAAGCGCATGCAGAAAATATGTGGCCCAGATTTGGGAGTGGTAGATAGCCCTCTTTTACTCATATTCCATCAGTCAAAGCAAAGTGAATAAGCTCTTATCTGTCTTCAAGGAAGGCTCAGAAATGTAGTCTCTAGGTCAACAGTCATGGCTGAGCTGTTACAATGCAGAAGGAAAGAACGGATTTGGGTAGCAGGTTGCATTTTCTGGCCCAGCCCAGCCCTCTGGCCTTCCAGATATTGCTGCAGCCCCTACTTTCTGCACACAGAACCCTTTACCACCTTCCAAGGGGAGAGGATACACAAGCCCACCTAGTTACTGCAGCTTGCTTAAATTCTAGGATTCCTGGGCAATGGGCAGGTTTTTTTGGTGTTTTTTTGTTTGTTTGTTTGTTGTTTTTTGTTTTATTTTTTTGTTCTGATACGGCTCTTCATAGCTCAGCAATCTGTAAATTCAAAAGAGACCTGCTTCTTGCAATATATAGGATGGAGCAGGAATAGGATAAGTGAAAGACAAAGGGAGTCCCTTTCACAAAAGGGAGAGCCTAGGAACAGCAATTACTGGTCAAGACCAGGTATCAACTGCTGCTGAGCAAAACTTGCAAACTTCCTATTGAGGTCTTGGAGTAAATTTATTGGGTGGCTCCTCTGGATGCCCCCCTCATTCTGTTTTTTTTTTTTGGGGGGGGGAACCCCTTGTTCATTGTCCTCTGCGGGCCCTAGCACTGCTTTCTAGGATATTCTTATTTGTCTATTATCCTCAAGATCACAGATAAATTGATACTGAAGGATATGCCCTCTGTAGAGGCAGTTTAAGGGCTGTAACAGCGTGGAATTTAGCCAACAGAGCTTAGGGTCTCAAATAGTAATATTCCCTCCAAATTTTGGTACATTTCTGGTCTTTTTGTTGCCAGCCACTTCAATGTGTCAGGAACCATCTCCAAAGTTATTTTCTGGACATAAGTTCCTAACCCTCCTCTATTTCTTATCTTTATTTCTAGACTCATGAGGCTCTACTTTTAATGGCTGCTTACCTCAAAGCTATCTGAAATGATAGCCTTAAGAATATACTTAACCTCATATTTATTCCACAACTGGATTTTCTTTTTTCTTTATTAGGAGTTCTTTGAGACAATGTGTGACCTGTAAGAGATTTACGACATGTTGTTTGATATGTACAATTGTCTCTCCACATCTGTGAAGTTGCGTATATCTGGGTATTCACTGTTTCCTTCCATCTGTGTTCATACATCAGCTAATTGTTGGGTGTGTGACCTCATCTTTTCCTTAAGGTACCTTACTAAAAGCAGTAAGCAGATGCCAATGTGCACACAATTTTGGCTCTTTCTGTTGCTTCCCCGTAGTCATGTGGGGTACCTTCTAAATGATCATAGATGATAACTCTATCAAATGTTTTGCCACAGTGTGAGAAAAACCATAAAGATTGTAGCCTGAAATATGTTTACTTTACATTAAGTACCGAAGCACTCAACCAGCATCATACAATCTAGGTATTTGTTATAGTAGCACTTGTTTCCGGATAGCAGTATTTGTCTGAATCAGGGACAAGGCTAGGCTATTATGACAAAGACACTATAAAGTAACATTGGCTTTTTAAAAACCCACAGAATAACTTATCTCCTTGTTTTTGTTTTTTGGCTTGTGAAGTATTTTTTGTTTGTTTAATACATCTGAAAAGAATGCATATACAAATAATTGAGACATGAGAATGCATTGGTTCAGCACTAATGAATCTACAAGAATTAGGATTTGGGAAAGGTGGAGATTACCTAAACATTTAAAAAACTGGGAACTGCAACCAAAATAAGATGATAAAATCCCTACTAACACTTATGAAGAGTCTTTGTGTTTTTTATTATTTTTAGAAAGAGAGAAAGGGAGAGAGGCAGGGAGGGAGAGAGACATCAATGTATGGTTGCCTTTCACCTGCCTTCAACTACAGACCTGGCCGGAGACCTGGCTTGCAACCTGGTTAGGTGCCCTGGCTGGGAATCGAACCAGCGACCTTTGGGTTCTCAGTCTGGTGCCTTATCCACTGTGCCACCAGCCAGGGCTAAAATAAAAATTTTTAAACAACAAAACAAAAGCTAGTACTGATCACTCTTATGACAGTATACAATTATTAAAAGTTGACTAACCCGGAGAAGGGGAAAGGGGCTATACCTATGGGCTTTGCCTCACATGAGTGAATGTGGGTAAGTGCAGGGCATTTATAATTAGCGCAAAAAATGAATTTTAAGTTTTAATCTTTTGTTTGATTGAAACATTGCTTTTAGTACGATGCTGATACCAGCTGTGCGGAAAGGATGCTGGAGACATGTTCATAACGAAGTCTACCTGTGGCTCTTCATTTCTGGAGGCTGCAGAGTAGCCAGCATTGCTTTGCCAGATATGTTCTTTAAGCCTTTCTGTATGAGCGCGGAACGCTCCGAATACTTGATGACCTTCAGGTCGTGGGCCAGCTTTTCAGCAGTCTCTGGAGTGTTCTGTTTGTTCTTGGAAAGTTTCTCAAGAGGAGAGGGATCATCTTTGAGGTCGGTTCAGGTCCCAAAAAGCAAGAACAGAGTCTTTGAATAGTGGTGAGCTATCTCAGGTATCCACTTTTCTTTTCAAATGAGAGTGGAGAGACCATTGAAAAACAGGCTAGAAATACATCTGTTTGTGCATAACTCCGTGGTGGTAGTCATAATCCTCTTCTTCTGCAGTATCAAAAAGTCTAAGAGTATATGGCTCAGCGCCAATCATAACTGTGACAGCACAGTTGTGAGAAATAGTCAGTACATACTCAGATGAAATTTGTTATGTAGGATATCAGGAGAAATATTTAACCAATGATATTGTAACCCAAAACTCAATGGTCTGCATTGTTGAGACAGATTTCTACCCACATTAAATATTTCCAATCCAATGATGACCTCAGCTTCTTCAGCAGGGTATGAATAGTACTCCAGAATTAATTTCTTTCATGTTACAGTTCTGCTGTTTAGATTGGCTTGTGCTTCTGCTCCATACGGTCATCCAGGGATCCAGCTTCCTCCCATTTTGCAGTTCTACCGTTGCCAAGGGCTTTGTCCTCATTTTTAAGACTGAAGCTGCTAGCAGTCAGCTCTGTTTTCCTGCTAATAGGAAGCGGAAAGATTGTGCAGGAATGTAAAGCCACTGTTTTCAGCCCTAGACTAGAAAGTGGCACATATCATTCTTGTCAAAGTCCATAGGCATGCTCTAACTCACACACACATGCAAGGGACACTGGGAACTGTGGTCTCTAGGTGAGCCACCATGTCCCGGGCACAATTTACTGCCATTGAAGAAAGGGTCATCAGAGTTTGGTGATCAGCTGCCACTCTCCACCATAACACCTTTAATAGTGACTATTTGTTCAGTATATCATCACTCTGGATTTTATCATGCTTTACGTTTTATATTCTTTTTTTTTAATTCTTATTTTCAATTGGGCCTAACTAGTCCTTAATTTTTCTCTAAATTTATATATTTTATATAAAAGACTTACTGGATTAAAGACATTCAGAAACGAACATTTACCTGATCTTATGTATGCTTGGCTTTGGTCTGTTGAATTCCATACACACAAATAAGTATGCTGACTTTGTCAGTACTTATTGTGCTAATAAGCTAGTATTAATGCATAGGCTTCAAAAATTTATGAGGAGAGTTCCAGTCAAGATGGAGGCGTAGGTAGACATGCTTTGCCTCCTTGTACAACTATAGAAACCATTTCTCAAAATTATAACACCCAGAACTGTCAGAAAATCAAGCTATATGGAAGTCCAATAACCAAGGAGTTAAAGAAGACATACTCATTCAGATGGGTAGGAGGGGCAGATTCATGGAGGTAGGTGGAGAGGCAGTGTGGTATAGAAAGGCAGTGACAGTGACAGTGACAGAGGAATGGACAGGAGGGATATCTTGGGAGTGAGTGATCCCAGGTCAGACCACACAGCCCAGGGTTCCTGCCTCAAGAGGGTAGATCCTCATTACCTCTGGCTGTAAAAACCAGTGGGGTTTGGGATAGCAAAAGAAACTGCCTGATTTTTGCTGCTTAAAAGGCCAGCACGATCTTAGAATGTTCACAAACCCACCCACTCTAGGACTCATCACTAGGGGGAGGGTGCCAGTCGCACACTAGGAGGGGGTGAAATGACTGGAAACAGGTGAGTGTTGGGCAAACAGAAGCCAGGCATCAGCAAAGTCCCCTCTCTGAGCCCTCCCCACAGAGCCACAAAGATGCAAAGTGGGTTTCCCTGCCCTGGCAATTACCTAAGGTTCTGCCCCACACAGTTTACAGGTGCCTTTTCCACAATAGGCAATGCTACTAAGACAGGGAATCAAAGCAGCTCTACCTAATGCATAGAAGCAAACACAGGGAGGCTGCTGAATTGAGGAGACCAACAAACATGGCCCAAAGACAAGAACAGAAGAGAACACCAGAAAAAGAATGAAGCGAAACAGAGCCAGTTATCAGATGCAGAGTTCAAAACACTGGTAATCAGGATGCTCAGAGAACTCCTTGAGTATGGCAAAAATAAATAAATAAATAAATAAAATGAAGAATTGAAGGCTACACTAAGTGCAATAAAAATACAATCCACAGGAAACCAACAGAGAAGGGTAGGAAGCTAGGGTTCTAACTCATGATTTGGAACATAAGGAACAGATAAACATTCAACAAGAACAAAAAGAAGAAACAATTTGAAAAAATAAGGATAAACTTAGGAACCTCTGGGACATCTTCAAAAGTGTCAACATCTGATTCATAGGGATGCCAGAAAGAGAAGATGAAGAGCAAGAAGTTGAAAACTTATTTGAAAAAATAATGAAAGAAAACTTATTTGCTGAAGGAAACAGACATACAAGTTCAGGAAGTACAGAGCATCCCAAACAAGTTGGGCCCAAGAGGACCACACCATGACACATCATAATTAAAATGTCAGAGGTTAAAGATAGAATCTTAAAAGCAGTTAGAGGAGTTATCTACAGTGGAATTCCCATAAGACTATCAGCTGATTTCTGAAAAGAAACTTCGCAAGCTGGAAGGGCCCGGCAAGAAGTATTGAAAGTGACGAAAAGCAATGCCTACGACGAAGATTACTGTATCCAGCAAAGCTATCATTAAGAAAGGAAGGGCAGATAAAATGCTTCCCAGATAAGGTAAAGCTAAAGGAGTTTATTAACACCAAGACATTATTACATGAAGCGTTAAAGGGACTTATTTAAGAAAAAGAAGACCAAAACCATGGACATTAAAAAGTCAACAAGTTCACAACTATCAACAACACACATACATACACATACAAAAACTAAGTAAACAACCAGAACAGTAACAGAATCAGATATGGAGGTAATTTGGAGGGTTATCAGCTGGGAGGGAGAAAGAGGAGAATGGGGAAATGGTACAGGGGTTAAGGAACAAAATTGGTAGAAACAAATTAGTATAGGTAATGGAGAAGCCAAAGAACTTACATGCACGACCCATGGACATGAATGGTGGGGGCAGGGTGAGGGGGTATTGATGGAGGGAAGGAGGTGCCAGGCAGAAAGAGTTAAGGGGGAAAAGTGGGACAACTGTAATAGCATACTCAATAAAACATACTTTAAAAATTCATGGGGAGTATACGTAAACATAATTCTATTTTGTGAATTTAATGATATTTTTTCATAATACAAATAAACTCTAGTGTTGGTCAGAGAAGAAACATCGTGCAATTTTATAATTTTTGGCAAAATGACTGCTTTGCATCATTAAGAGCAGACATTGCAATCTCTTTTGAAAAGGAACATGAATTGTGTGAGTCATACTTTATCTACTGTAGCTCTTCTATTAGAAAAGTGAATATAATTCTTTAATAAAAACTCAGCTAACACTTCATGAGTCAGGCCAGTTATAGCCATGTTTAAAAACATACTATGTATAGAAAATTTAAGTTTGGTTATGTTGTCTGTGTTTATCCTTAGAAAAGCAGCATATTCTTACCTTCTCCAGGATAATAATATTTGTTGGTCCTAAAGAATTATATAAAATTTGTAAGATGATCTTTTCTAATCCATTTTCAGATAGAAAATTGATGCTTATGCTAACATGATAGTGAATGATGTGAAGCTTGGTAGTTTAGAAAATGAAGAATTTATCCCTTATATGGAGATAGCAAAACACCACATGTCTTACCAACAGATGTTCACCATTTATCCTTTTCCTTTGTTCCCAAAGCCATGGCAGACTGTCCTTCTAGCATACAGCTGCTTTGTGATCACGGGGCCTTGGTGAATGCCAAAGATGTAGTAAGTCAAATTGACGTTTATTCTCATTCTAATTCATGTGTTCAGACTTTGTTTTGAGAGATTAACAAAACAAAATGCTGTTTTATTTTTCTCATTGCTTAGGATGGGCGGACACCACTTGTTTTGGCTACTCAGATGTGTAGGCCAACAATATGTCAACTGCTGATAGATAGAGGAGCAGATATTAATTCCAGAGACAAACAAAACAGGTACCTTTTTTTTTATCAGCTCCCCACACCAGCTGGATGCACAGTGATTCTGAAACTGCTGCTAGAACTTGGCCTTCCCATTCCCTTTACATTTCCCCTTTCTTGGAATGAACACTACTTCTCATTTTCCTTCAGTTGGCTGAGGAAGGATGGGGAGAGTCACATAGGGGAAGATGATGGGTAAATGCAGAACATACACAATGATGAGGGCCTATGTTTGAGTCAAAGAATTAAAGAGAATCCCAGTTATTTTTAAGCTATAAGAAAATGTAATGAAATGGGCTCAAATAAGATATAAAGGAGAAGAATAAAAATTCCATCTGTAGTCCACCTCATTGTTAGTCCTTTGGTTCTCGGGTGTCCTGGAGATTGACAGGTTTCAGTACAGATTTTCTCAAAATGTTTTCTCTCCTTACCCTGCCCAGCACAGCGCAACTTCCTGCTCCGAAACTGAGTGCATTCTCCAGCCCAACTTTCCGTTAGTTTTTTTCCCCCCTGTATTTGATGCTATTTTAGTTGGTTCCACTTATAATTCCTACCTGGGTTTTCCCTTTCTTATAGGTCTAGTGTGTCATGGCATTTGTTATATTATAATTCTGGTGTTTATGGTCAGGAAGTTTCTGACAGCCAAATATCCAAAACATAACCCCTCCACTAGTTGAAACATTTCAGTTTATACAAGTTTCTGGGATTTTATAGGTGATTATGACTAAAGTAGTTGATTTCTTTATTTTATTTTTAAGACATGTATCCTATTTTTTGTAGTTCATTGGAAGTAGGAAGTATAATAAAACAGTCTTTAGATGTCAGATTTTATGGCTCTAATTGTGTTTATTGCTTGGGCATCCCGAAGGAAGAAATTCTTAAGCATATAAATCATTGACGTGATTATTAAGAAAGTGACTTTTTGTATTACTTTGTTTTTGTGGGTATTATAACTGGTTCCAAACGTGACTGAGAAAATTTGATTTAAAAATAAATTTTAGTATCAGAGAGGGATGATCTGGATGATCCATGCCTTATTTTTTAAATTGATCTTATATTTTCTCCAAACATGTTTGTCTCTTTCATTATAATTAAAAACAAAATCAATGAGGTAGGGCAGTAGTATTACATAGAGTAAATAGCATATGGTTTTTAAAATAAATTTAAGCCTTAGGTTCTGACTCTGTACTCAAGTTTCTTTTTATACCGTCCTATCTATACATAACATTTTTACTCAATAATAAAAACTTTGTTAATTCCTATTTTATGTAAAATTGTATACCATTGACAATTATTGGACAGTATAAAAGAGAAATAGAATATACTTAGCACAGTAAAGCAAGAATCAGTTTCCTTATAAAACCTAATATTCACATTTGAAGACAGGTCTTTTTTCTTGTGTCTTCCCTTTTAGAACTGCTCTTATGCTAGGTTGTGAGTATGGTTGCAAAGATGCTGTAGAAGTCTTACTTAAAAATGGTGCTGATGTAAGCTTGCTGGATGCCCTTGGCCATGATTGTTCTTACTACGCAAGAATTGGTGACAACATGGACATCCTAACCTTATTGAAGACTGCATCGGAAAATACCAACAAAGGTACCAGAGGTTCTCTGTAACTAGAAAAGCCCAGGTTAATAAGGAGCAGCCTTTAAAGATTTCAATGGTAGGACTACAGTTTGTAAGAAGCAAAATATTTGTTACTGATAGTATTGGTTTATCTCCTTTTATACCATGGCTCTGTGCATTTTACATTATTAGTCACTTGTTTTGAGGCAGTGCGTGTTGCATGTATTGTCTAATTTATCAGTAAACCCTACAATACTGTGAGTAATTTAAAAACTGGGTAGAAAGCGTCAAATCAAGTGTTTTAGTAATATATTTTTGATGGTGGGGTGAAGCTTTTTATAATTTACAGTTTTAAAGAGTCATTCAAATCTATATAGGTAATATTCAACCAATGTTTATTGAATACTGTGCCAACTATTTTTCTATGTTTATTAAAGAGAAACTAGAAAATACTGAAAAGTACAACAAATAAAATTAGTCATTCATCTGACTGCTAAGGAGCCTCTTATTAACATTTTGAGGACTGTCCTTCCATCCTTCTCTATGCATGAAATCGAAGTCACTTGGATTACTTTTTGTGTAATATATTTTGTAGCCTTTTCCATCATAAATAAATATTTTTTCTATGATATAATTTTATTGATGCATGAAATTCTATTTAATATGATTATGCAATTTTCTATAGGTGGCCTTTAAGTTGTTTATAGCTTTTACTAATAGAACAATTTAGTGACTGTCCTTATGCATAACTATTTCAGTATATTTTTATTATACCCATAGGATTAGTTCCTAGAAATTGAATCACGGGGTTTCAGTGTATGTACATTTTTTAAAGCTTTTTATATATATTGACAAGTTGCCTTTCAATTTAGGAATGTTATTAAATACTGCATTTTCAACTGTCTCCCCTCCCTACCATTTAATATTATCTACGTAGATGTTATAGCAAAAAAAAAAAAAAAAGCCAATTTGGGTTGTAAAAATGCTATTTTACTATTATTTTTTTTAATTTAATTTAATTGTTGTTGTATTATAGCCATCCCCTTTTTGTTATTTTAACTTTAAATTAGTAAGCTTGAGAGGCAACTTTAAGATTTTATTATTTTTCGTATTAATTCAATTATATAGCAGGGAATTCGTATCTACCCAAATTAACCTGCTGCTTTGTTGTTCATTCCTCTTCCTCATCTCTTTAAATCTTCAGGGAGAGAGCTTTGGAAGAAAGGACCATCATTACAACAGGTAGATCTTAGTTTAAATTTGAAAAGTTATATATATAAGGTCTGTCCAGAAGGTATCCAGCCATGTAATATGAAAAACAGAGACATTTATTGAAAAAGATGTAAGATGCAAGAAACATTGTACATAGGACAATGACACTTCAGTCACTTTCAAAGTAGTCACTGGAGGAACCTCACACAGTCCTTCCAGTCGCCATCAGCTGCCCCGTCGTATTTTCCTGAACCTCATTGACAATCTGAAATCTCTTTCCTCTCAAAAGTGATTTTAGTTTTGGGAAAAGCCAGAAGTCACAGGGCACCAAATCTGTGCTGTAGGGAGGCTGAGTCACCTGGGTGATTCAATGTTTTGCCTCAAAACTCTTCATGATCCAGGATGTATGAGCGGCTGTGTTGTCTTGATGAAGCTGCCAATCACCAGTTAGTTACCTATAGCTGCAGCCATCTGGACCATTCAAATAGTTTCTGCAGATGAATGTTCAAGCTTAATGGAAAATTTGATGCAGATTTATTGCTCTATTCACTCAGTCATTTTGAATGCGATGGCCACAGAGTACACATGTTCTGCCACCTCCACTAACTTGTATGTTGGTCATCATTGTTCACTCATGTGCATTCCAGTCCAGTCTCCTTGGCTGCCAGGTTACATCAGTGTCACACAAACCGTTCTCATTATATTAACAGTGGCTGGACTTTTTCTGGGCAGACCTGCGTATTATACAATTTAAGGAAAGTGCTTAATAAAAATGATTAATTGTTATGCATAATTATTTGAGTTTAAATGCATGCTCCTCTCTCTGCTCAGTTAATTGTGCCCATGTAGAACCTAAGTATTAAGGTCTGGAGGCTTTACCTAATACTGTCACTCAGCTTGAGCCAATAGATTTTAATTACAATGAATGTATCCAAAGAGAAATAAATAGGCTTCTGATTGCCAACCTTAAACATCCAGCCCTTTCAAGCATGAGATATTGTACCGTATTGAGATGCTTCGATAATGAATTTTAGTCTGGCAGCTATGGACTGTTTTTCCTATTCTCCCCTAATAACAGATAACATATTTACTGTTATGGGAAAATTCTTCCTACATAGTAAGAAATGAAGAAAAGAGGACTCAAAATTGATTATATATTGGGATTTTAATACCACTGTTAACATTTTGATTCCTTTTTTTCCTCTGTATTTAATTTAATGAGGACTTTTCTTTAAAAATCATAATACATGAAATAATTCATGCCTTACACTAATTTTATTATCAAGTCACCATTTAACCCTGTTTTTGTGGCCTAGTCTCGTAAATGTCTTAACACTTTTCCCTAATCTCTTGAGGTTTCAGTGGGGTTGGTTTATGGCACTCCTACCCATCTTGCTCCAAAGCTAGTATAGGCAGCTTTCCTCTCTGCTGGCTGTTTCCTTCCAGGCTTTCAGCTTTTCTCTAGTGAGAGGATCTGAGCACTTCCAAACCCTGAAGAGAAACTAATCAGGTACCTTCTGAGCAATTCTGATCATCATTTTTATTAAAGCATCATTTCTCCACCTCTCACCTAAATCTGAAAGCTGTATTAAAGCATGTTTTCCATTTTAATCTGTCAGAATTAAGTAATACATTGATGCATGGGTCATATCTGCTGTCACATTTCTGTCTGGAGCACTGTTTCCACCTTCTCTGTCATTCCTCAAATAGTGCGGTGGGGTGGGGGGCAGTGGTTTAGAGTGAAATACAGTGGACACTATGGTGTCTGTACCAGCCATCTATCTCACATAGAATCAGAGGCAAGTAAATTTCTGAAATATATAGATGCTTAAAGAATTATTTAATGTTAAAAGTGGGAATGGTATTCTGCTTAGTGTTATCTAAAAGAATACATGGAGTTAATATTCTGCTAGGAATTGTAAAGCTTATTTGTTTCCATTATTTATTAAATACATTAAAAATATATTCTGTAAATAGGATATTTTCCAGTACTAAGGAACAGATAATGCCTGTTAAGAAGACTACAGTATAGTTTAAAAAATAGAACTTGGTTTGTTTAACACCTATTATATGCCAATTGCTGTTCTAATTATTGGCCAGATCATAGTGTTCCAAGTTTCTGAGTCATAGTAGTGATGGAACTAACTCCCAGCCTAGTAAGAGAGACGATGGACAGGTAGATGAGTATTTAAGATCATAACAGAATTTTTGAAGAACAGTGGAACAGGGGTAGAAGATGAAGAAAGAGAGGGTAAGAAGCTGTTTTAGATTACGTGTCAGCTAAGGCCTCTCCCCAGACATGACATTGGAGCAGCAACCTGAAGTAAATGATGCGGGAGCCACAGGGAACTGTGGGAAATGCCTCACCGGGAGAAGAAAGAGCAAGTGGTAAGCTCCTGTGAAGGAGCATGTGTAACAAGGCCATGGTGACAGGAGTGATATGCACTTCATGGAGCAGGAGAAGTGACAGGGCCTGTAACCAGGTGCCAGGTAATGAGGAACCCTCTGCAGGAAAGGGTGGGGTGAAAAGGTATGAGATTGGTCAGATTCCACAGGAAGAACAGTCCTTTGGTAGAAGGAAAGAGGCTAGAAATGTAGTTTGGGACAAATTGTGGATAAAGAATATTTTCATTCTTTCTTATTTTTTTAAGATTTTATTTATCATTTTTATAGAGAGGGGAAGGGAGAGAGGCATAGAGGGAGAGAGCCATCAATGTGTGGTTGCTTTTCACCTGCCTTCAGCTACAGACCTAGCTGGAGACCTGGCTTGCAACCTGGTTATTTGTGCCCTGGCTACAGAATTGAACCAGCAACAAGAATATAGTCTTAATGGGAACTTGTCCTTGGAATTCTAAATCCAAACTGGTTAATTAAATGCTTGGTTAAACAAAACCCAACAAATAATGCAAAACATAAAAAAGTATCTTGGAGAATTAAATCGTTAGTTGCTATTTTTTTTCTCAAATAGGAATAAAGAAATAACTCTAAATTATTAATGTAAACTTAAAGGTCAATTTGGGTGGAAAAAAGAGGTTGTCTGCTCTCTTATTTAATAATTGTGTTTTTATTAAAGCAGATCTCTAAGCCAGAATAAGGTTTCAGGGCCCTGGCTGGTGGTAAAGTGGATAAGGTGCCAGCCTGTGAACCCAAAGGTTGCTGGTTCAATTCCCAGCCAGGGCAAAATAACTAGGTTGCAAGCCAGGTCTCCAGCTAGGTCCATAGTTGGAGGCAGGTGAAAGGCTACCACACGTTGAAAAAAATAAAATGCCGCCAGAATAAGGTTTCAAAGCAGTAAGTGTACAAAAAAAACACATACCCAACCAAGGCTTTGGAGATCATTTATATAGTTCTGGTCAGAGGATTTTGTGTCTCTTATTTCCACATACCCTTGGTATTTCATTTCATCAATGCTCAAAGAAAGAAATGATTTCTGTATTTTTCTTTCAATGTGTTCTAAAGAGTAAATTCTTCCTTTGGGAATGGTTGATGATGCTTTATTGGACAACTTTAGTTTTCTGCCTAGTACAAATTCTCTTTTTCAGAATTTGGTTACTTTGGTTAAAATAAATCCTTAACCTGGCTGGTGGCACAGTGGAAATGGTGCCAGCCTGTGAACCCAAAGGATACTGGTTCGATTCTCAGCCAGGGCACATAACCAGGTTACAAGCCAGGTCTCCAGCCAAGTCCATAGCTAGATACAGATAAGAGGCAACCATACACTAATGTCTCTCTCCCTTTCTGCCTCTACCCCTTCCCCTCTCTCTAAAAATAATAAATAAATACATAAATCAATAAATCCTGAACAATAAGGATTTTAAGTTATATTTCTAGCACTTTAAAATAAAGCATATTTGGTTTATTTAAAACTAATACCCTTAAAGATGCTTTCTATTTGGAATTTTAAATGGAAACACTGGTATTTTGTATTCTGTACACCAAAATTTAATGTTGGAGCAGCTGAAAATCACTAATTAGGTTTACTTCCTGTTGAGGAAAATGTATATTTCTATATTCTCATCCTTGCTAACTTGTGCTCTCTTTCGTTTTACCAAAGCGAAATTTGACACACTTGCTAGATGATGTAAATATGAAGTCAAATCAGAGGGAACATCAAAGCATTCAGGTAAAATGAAAAAATATTGGTATCTTTCTTTACAAAGAAATCCAGTGTTGTTGTCTTGTAGAGGGGTGGAGAAAAAGAGAAGGAGCAGAAATGTGGTGGAAATGAGTGGAGGAAGCAAAGGAGGCTTGTTATCTTTTGTGACTCCATTTTCTTATCTAGTCCCTTCTGAAAGAATTGACTTGATATGAACGTTTGGGTAGGTTTTATCTTACACAAAGTATTATTTTAGTACATATTAGGAAGAAAATGATTTAACAACTCTACATAACTTGTTCATTTAAAACATATATGTTTGGGGCCATAAATCATAAATTGCTATTTATTTTATATAACTAATTATAAAGATAAAATAATTGTTAATGTAAATAAAATCTGAATTCTGGAAGTATTTTTATTTTGATTACGAAAAATAATTTTGTTAACCACACAGCACTTTTTACCTTTGTTCTTCATCAAAGAGTTTAAAAGATAATTGCTATGTGGATTATGTTGGAGGAAGATTCCATATTTAAATCTTTTTTTTATGATGGAAATACCATTAAAGTATAAGTTGAGTAGCTGTTTTTTTATATGCTAAAACAAAAGTATTTATGTGAGTTTTATACCTTATTATGCAGTGTTAAGAAAGTGAAATGTATAGCCTTAAATTGGGAGACTTTATTATTTTTCAGAGCACTGAAATGATGATTAGTTTAACAAAAACATTAGAATAGTTATGTGAACTTGAGAGATGTTAAAAGTTAAAATGGTATTTTCTTCTGCTATTTTTTATTTCTAGATCATGCTTTTACTTTTTATTAGAATCATGGTTTGTTGTCTTGTATGTACTTGTTTTTATCAGATATCATAAGACTATTTTTCTCTATTATTTCTAATCTCTGGATTTAAATCATTTGAATGTCATTGAAGTTATTGTATCTTTGTAGTTAAAGCTTTTTTATATACATAATATCAGTATATGATAGCAAACTGCTTTTTAATATTCCTTTCATAAGAATCAGCCTTTTAAGGTTGGTCTAGCAACCTGTTATCTTTACTGTTTAAGGACCTGGAACTTGAAAATGGAGATTTGAAAGAGAGGTTGAGAAAAATTCAGCAAGAACAGAGAATATTATTGGATAAAGTCAATGGTTTACAACTACAGCTAAATGAGGTAAATAATCTGCATAATAAAAAATTCAAACTATTTTGCTACCAATAATTACTATTGATAATGAATTATTAATAATCACCTGTTAAGGCAAGTCTGATGCTACGGGCTAAAAGAACTAAAGTTTGGTCATTCCTCTGAGGAAGGTTCTGTCTCACTGAGACCTTCACATGAAGCTTTTAATGTTTGGTATATGAGGGGGACCCCCCAAAAATGGAATTTTCTTCTGAAAGGTGGTAGGCCCTTGTAGTAAGGGCTACCCCCGCACCCCACTAAGTGAGTGTTCTAGGAACCCACTGTATCGGTGTACCTGCTGTCTGGTGTTATTGTGAGAGGCTACATTCAGCTTCAGTGAATTTTTTTTGAAGACTCTTTCAACACATTTATCTATTTCATGATGGGTGATTTACAGGTGCACCTGCCCACAGTGTGATGAATGTTCAGCAGTTTTTGACCAGAAAGTAGCATGACCCCTGTGCCCCACCCTCCCCATTCGCCTAATCTTTCCCTGAGCAACATTTTGTTTCCTTGGATATTCCCCAAAGGGAAACATTTTGCCAATGTGAGAGAGGTGAAACAAAAAATTGGCAGAAGCACTAAAAAGGCATCAAAATTGACGAATTTGTAACCTGTTTTGATCACTGAAAAAAGTCTCGATAGGTGTATTGCATCAAATGGAGAGTGCTTTAAGGTGGCTGATGTTTAAACATTTAAGGATACATAATTTTTGAGTTCTTTCTTTTCACCACTGCGCCAGCAGCCATGAGTATGCTCAGGCTTCAGAAGAGGCTTGCTTCCAGTGTCCTCTGCTATGGCAAAAAGATCTGGTTGGATCCCAGTGAGACCAATGAAATCACCAGTGCCAGTTCCCATCAGCAGATTCAGTAGCTGATCAAAGATGGGCCGATTATCCAGAAGTCCATAACTGTCTATTCCCGGGCTCGGTGCAGGAAAAACACGTTGGCCTACAGGAAGGGCAGGCATATGGGCGTAGGTAAGTGAACGGGTACTGCCAATGCTCAAATGCCTGAGAAAGTAACCTGGATGAAGAGGATGAGAATTCTTCCCTCGCTACTCAGAAGATACCATGAATATATGAATGTTGACCACCACATGTACCAGCCTAAAACTGAAGGGTAATGTGTTGAAAAACAAGTGGATTCTTATGGAACACATCCACAAGCTGAAGGTGGACAAGGCTCCCAAGAAGCTTCTCGCTGACCAGGGCGAGGCCCGTAGGTCTAAGACCAAGGAAGCTCGCAAGCGCTGTGAGAAGCGCTCTAGGCCAAGAAGGAAGAAATCACTAAAACTCTGTCCAAGGAGGAAGTGACCAAGAAATAAAGCTTCACCTCTTTTACCTGTACATAGTGGCCTTGGCAATTACATGGATCAGTCTTTGAATAAAGTAGCCTCATCTACTTTAAAAAAAAAAAAAAAGAATACACAGTTTTTTATAAATAAATTACAGGTTTTTTGGGTTTCTGCCTGATAAGAACAAAGAATACTGTTGGTATGTAGCAGTAACAATGGACTGAACTATATATAGTTGGGGCTGTGGGATTGGAGAGGAAGGAGTAGACAGAAATGTGAGGAGGAAGAGCAGAGCAGATAGGAGTTGACAATTGATGGGTTTTCAGAAGAATCGAAGGTACTTCTGAACCTAGGGAGTGGGAGGAATGAAGGACAGCTCTGCTGAATCAGGCGTAGTACAGAGACACTGAGAATGGGGCATTCTGGCATCCAAAAAAAAGAATGGGGCATATTTGTTCCCATTCTTAAAAACACATGCCAATCTTTTATAAAGATAGTTGCCATGCTTAAGTCTTTTAATGTAAACTTTCAAAAATGAACATACATTTTTTTTTTTTTTTTTCTAATTTAGGAAGTAATGGTTGCTGATGATCTGGAAAGTGAGGTAGGATAATCACTTCTATTTTAAAGCTGTGAAATGTTACGCAAATTGGTGATAGTGCAGTAGAGGTTTAAGTCCTGAGTTGAGGTGGAGACCAGGATTCTATTTCTGGTTATTGCTCAGAGTGAGTAACAGAATTTACATGTGACTGTAAAAGTGTGTTTTGAATATGGTGCCATGGATTATCGTTGACATTTTGTTGTTACTGCCTCTGAATACCTCACTTTCTGTGAAGCTTTTCATGAAAAGGTGTAAAATTCTAAACATTTTAAATAAGATATCTGAAAATAATATTTAAAGCAAACAAATTTGAATTTTTCATATTGTTTATATGTATTAAACATTAGATTAATATATTTAAAGAATTTTTTAACTCTGCTAATAGTTAAAATCTACCATGCTAGAGAATTCATTAACTGCGGTCCTCAAAGTAATTGCAACTCATGTTTCCTAAGACGCATTTAAAACTCAGTTTTAAGCACAGTGTGATTTTGTTCTGTATTTATTCCTTCCTTCCCATTCCAGAAAGAAAAGCTAAAGTCCCTTTTGGCAGCTAAAGAAAAGCAGCATGAAGAAAGCTTGAGAACTATTGAGGCTCTGAAAAACAGATATAAATATTTTGAGGTATAGAAAGCTTAAATAAATTATTTCATACAATTCATAATGGATAGTGTTAAAGGACTTGGAGTCAGATTTGAACTTGTATTATCCTTCTTTTCTTTATAGTTTAAATACATTGATCTTGGGCAGTTTTTTATTTAAAATTTCCAAGTTACATTTTGGCAAAACTAGAGTCATTGGGCTTTTTTTCAGAGTTGTTGTAAAGATTAAATGAGATCTGTGAACTTGACTAGTTTGTAACTGACATTTATCTTAATTCAGTTTCTCATCCCCAGCCTTCCTCATCGTCAGTGTTTCTACCAACAATGAGGAAGGTTAAGGATGAGAAGTCTCTCCAACCTTCCAAATCATTGCAAATGGTAAATTTGCAATGATTATTATGGCAATTTATTATTACATCATATCAACAAATTGTGGTATTTCAAGGATTATCTCAGAAAAAAATGTCATACTTATCTGGATTAAGTAGAACACGTGGTTTGATGAAGTATATAAGGTGTTGAAAAGGCCCGGATCATATACTTGTCTTTGGTTGAATCAATTAAGTTTTAGTTTCTCGATGGCCATGTTTTAAACAAAAATTTTTAATTGAAATTAAAAAGTACACATGCTCAAGAGTACAACTTGAAAATTTTTCACAAATTGAACATACTCAATCAAGAAATGTCAGTATTAGTATCCAAAGTCTCCTCACACTTGTTTCCTGTTATTACTCACTCTCCACACCAAGGATAATGATCCATCTGACTTTTAACCACATAAATTCATTTCACAGGGCCATAATACATATTTTATAAATGTCATTCATCACTGGGGTACACTGAAGAGAGGGACTTACTCAGCATGAATCTTTTATCTTTATTGGGGAATATATTTCAATTACATTTGACATTCTGTATTACTTTATATTAATTGTAGGTGTACAGCATAGTGGTTAGACAGTTCTATAATTTTCTGAGTGATCCCTCTAATTATTTTATTTTTTTTATTTTTAAAGATTTTTAAAAATTGTGTAATTGGCAATGCCTTTTCCTTCTTCATTTTATTTTTAACTTTATTGTTGTTGTATTATATCCATCCCCTTTTTACTCCCCTCTGTCCCCTTCCCCACCCACCCACTCCCCCACAAAGTCAACCCCATTTGTCCATGTCCATGGTTCTTCAATACTAGTTCCTTGACTAAACTACCCTTCTTTGCCTCCTCCTCCCCCCTCTCCTCACCCCCTCCCTTCTGCCTACGGAAGGTCTATTCATTATATTCATGTACCTGGTTCTATTTTGCTTGTTTATTTGCTTTGTTCATTATTGTCCTGTAATGAGTAAGATCATATGGTATTTGTCTTTCACTGACTGACTTGTTTCACTAAGCATAATACTTTCCAGTTCCATCCATGATGTTAAAAATGGTAGGAATTCCTTCTTTCTTTCTGCTGTGTAGTATTCCATTGTGTAAATGTACCAAAATTTTTTGATCCAATCATCCACTGATGTGCACTTAGGCTGTTTCCAGCACTTGGCTATAGTAAATGGCGCTGCTATGAACATAGGGGTACATAGGTTCTTATAAATTGGTGTTTCAGGGTTCTTTGGGTATAGTCTTAGTAGTGGAATTGCTGGATCAAAAGGCAGTTCCATTTTTAGTTTTTTAAGAAAACTCCATACTGTTTTCCATAGTGGCTGCACCAGCCTGCATTCCCACCGACAGTGCACCAGGGTTCCCTTTGCCCCACATCCTCGCCAACACTTGTTGTTTGTTGATTTGTTGATGATGGCCATTCTGACAGGTGTGAGGTGGTATCTTATTTGTGGTTTTAATTTGCATCTCTCTGATAGCTAGTGATGTTGAGCATTCTTTCATATGTCTCTGGGCCCTTTGTATATCTTCCTCAGTGAGTTGTCTGTTCAGGTCCTTTGCCCATTTTTTAATTGGGCTGTCTGTCTCCCTGGTGTTGAGTTGCATCAGTTCTTTATATATTTTGGATATCAAACCCTCGTCTGAGATATCATTGGCAAATATGTTTTCCCATACAGTTGGTTCCCTTTGAATTTTGCTGGTGTTTTCTTTAGCTAAATAGAAACTTTTCAGTTTGATATAGTCCCATTTGTTTATTTGTTCTTTTATTTCCTTTGCCCATGGTGAAGTATCAGTGAGCATATGTCTGCATAGGATATCTGAAATTTTACTGCCAATATTTTTCTCCAGGACCTTTATGGTGGCATTGCTTATGTTTATGTCCTTTATCTATCTTGAGTTTATACTGGTGTATGGTGTAAGTTGGTGGTCTAGTTTTATTTTTTTGCATGTTGCTGTTCAGTACTCCCAACACCACTTGTTGAAGAGACTGTTTTTACTCTATTTTATGTTCCTTCCCCCTTTGTCAAATATTAATTGACCATAGATTAGAGTCCTGTGTTTATTTCTGGGCTGCCTATTCTGTTCCATTGATCTATATGTCTATTCTTATGCCAGTACCAGACTGTTTTGATGACAGTAGCCTTGTAGTATTGTTTGAAGTCCGGTATTGTGATTCCTCCTACCTTGTTCTTCTTTTTCAAGATTGCGGTGGCTATTCGTGGGTGTTTTTGGCTCCATATAAATTTATGAAGTATTTTTTTCTATCTCTGTGAAATATGTCATTGGTATTTTAATTGGGATTGCATTGAATCTATAGATTGTTTTGGGTAGTATGGACATTTTAATGATGTTAATTCTTCCCATCCATGAACATGGTATATGCTTCCATTTATTTGTATCTTCCTTAATTTCTTTCTTCAGTTTCTGTAGTTTTCTGAGTACAAGTCTATTACCTTCTTGGTTAAGCTTATTCCTAAGTACTTTATTTTTCTTTTTGCTATGGTGAATAAGATTTGTTTTCTAGCTTCTATCTCTGATGTTTCATTATTGGTATACAAAAATGCTTTTGATTTCTGGATATTGACTTTATATCCAGCTATTTTGCTGAATTTGCTTATTAGGTCAAGTAGGTTTTTGGTGGAGTCTATCGGGTTTTGTATATACACTATCATATCATCTGCAAATAATGACAGTTTGACTTCCTCCTTTCCAATTAGATACCTTTGATTCTTTTTCCTTCTCTGATAGCTGTGGCTAGAACTTCAAAATGATGTTGAACAGAAATGGGAAAAGTGGATAGCCTTGTCTTGTTCCTGATCTTAGGGGAAAAGCTTTTAGTTTATGCCCGTTGAGTGTGATGTTTGCTTCAGGTTTCCCATAGATGGCCTTTATGATGTTGAGGTATGTTCCCTCTATTCCCATTTTGCTGAGGGTTTTTATCATAAATGGTTGCTGTACTTTATCAAATGCTTTTTTAGCATCTATTGATATGATCATATGGTTTTTGTCCTTCATTTTGTTGATGTGGTGTATTACATTTATTGGTTTGTGAATGTTGTACCATCCTTGCATCCCTGGGATGAAACCCACTTGATCATGGTATATGATCTTTTTAATGTATTGCTGGATCCGGTTGGCCACTATTTTGTTGTATGTTCATCAGAGATATTGGCCTATAGTTTTCTTTCTTAGTTGTATCTTGACCTGGTTTTGGGATTAGAATAATATTGGTCTCATAGAAAGAATTTTAGGAGTTTTCTCTCTTGTTGGATTTTTTGGAATAGGTTGAGAAGGATAGGAGTTAGTTCTTTAAATGTTTGGTAGAATTCACCTGTGTACTTTGGGAGATCTTTTATTACTTCTTCGATTTCACTAGTTGTTATTGGTCTATTCAGGCTTTCTGCTAATTCTGCATTCAGTTTTGGTAGATTATACATGTGTCCATTTCACCCAGGTTGTCATATTTCTTGTCATGTAGTTGTTTGTAGTAATTGCTTACAATCCTTTGTATTTCTGAAGTATTGGTTGTGATTTCTCCTCTGTCATTTCTGATTCAGTTTATTTGGGTCCTCTCTCTCTTTTTCTTGATGAGTCTGGTTAAAAGCTTGTCCATTTTGTTTATTTTTTCAAAGAACCAGCTCTTGGACTTGTTAATTCTTTGAATTATTTTTAAAGATTTTATTTATTATTTTTCGAGAGGGGTAGGAAGAGAGGCAGAGAAGGAGAGAGACATCAATGTATGGTTGCCTTTCACCTGTCTTCAGCTACAGACCTGGCTGGAGACCTGGCTTGCAACCTGGTTATGTACCCTGGCTGGGAATCAAACCAGCAAACTTTGGGTTCACAGGCTAGTGCATTATCCACTGTGCTACCACCCAGGGCTCTCTGATCATTTGAGTACCCATCTGTAACCATGCATGGTTATTACATTATTATTGACTATATTCCTTATGCTGTACTTTACATCCCCATGACTATTTTGTTATTACCGATTTGTGATTCTTAATCCCTTCACCTTTTCCCATGGCCTCCTAATCCCCTTCCTATCTAGAACCAACAATTTGTTCTGTGCATCTGTGAGTGTATCTACTTTTTATTTATTTGTTCTTTAAATTCCATGTATAAGTAAAAGTATTTGATATTTGTCTTCGTCTGACATATTTCACTTAGCACAATACCTTCTAGTTCCATCCATGTTGTTACAGGCAGTAAGATTTTATTTTATTTTTTAATGGCCTAGTCATATTCAATTGTATATAAGTATTACATCTTCTTGAGTCACTCATCTATTGATAGGCACTTGTGTTGCTTCCATATCATGGCTATTGTAAATAACATTGCAAAGTTACTATAAATAACATATGAATATACAGGTGCATATATCTTTTCAAATTGGTGTTTGGGATTTCTGTAGACTCCAGAAGTGGAGTCACGGGGTCGTAAGGTAATTCTGTTTTTAATTTCTGCATACTGTTTTCCATAGTGATTGTACCAATCTTCGTTCTCACCAACAGTGCACAAAGATTCTCGTTTTTTGTACCCTCACCAACAACTGTTATTTGTTGAGTTATTGTTGATAGCCATTCTGACAGTAGTAAGGTGGTATCTTATAGTTGTTAGTTTGTAGTTCTCTGATTAGTGATGTTGAGCACCTTTTCATATGTCTATTGGCCATCTGTCCTTTTTGGAAAAATGACTGTTCAGGTCCTCTGCCCATTTATAAATTGTATTGTTTAGGGTTTTTTGGTGTTGAGTTGTAGGAGTTTTTTTTTTTTATCAGTTTTGGATATTAACCCTGTATCTGATGAATATCTTCTTCCATTCAGTTAGTTGTTTTTCCATTTCATTGATGATTTCTTCTGCTGGGAAAAACCTTTTTAGTTTAATATTGTCCCATTTCTTTATTTTTTTCCTTTGTTTCCCTTGCCTGAGGAGATCTATCAGAAAAAAATATTGCTAAGAGAAATGTCAGAGAGTTTATTGCCTATGTTTTCTTGCAGGCATTTTATGGTTTTGACTGTTACATTTAAGTTTAATCCATTTGAGTTTATTCTTATGTATGGTGTAAGAGGGTGGTTTAGTTTTTTATTTTTTATTTTAGCATGTGTCTGTCCAGTTTTCCCAACACTATTTATTGAATAGACTGTCTTTACCCCATTATATGTTCTTGCCTCCTTTGTTATATATCAATTGACCATATAGTGTGAGTTTATTCCTGGGTTCTTTATTCTCTTCTAATGATCCATGTATCCATTTTTATGCCGGTACCATGCTATTTTGATTACTATAGCCTTGTAGAATAGTTTGATATCACGTTGCAGGATGCCTTCAACTTTCTCATTTTTTTTTCGAGGTTGCTGTGGCTAATCAGGATATTCTGTGGTTTCATATAAATTATTGAGTTGTTTGTTCTAGTTCTGTGAAAAATGCCATTGGTATTTTGATAGGGATTACATTGAATCTATAGATTTATTTGGATAGAATGGACGTTTTAATGATGTTAGTTCTTCCTAGCTATGAACATGGTATATGCTTCCATTTGTTTGTATTTTCTTCAGTTTCATTCTTCAATGACTTGTAACTTTTCAAATACAAGATTTTTATGTCCTTGGTTATCTTTATTCCTAGGTATTATATTTTTTAGATTCAATTGTAAATGGGATTTTTAAAATTTATTTTTCCTTTCTCATAGTTCATTATTGGTGAATAAAAATGTAGCCTACTTCTGAATACTTACTTTTTATTGCTACTTTACTGAATCATTTGTCAGCTGTAGTAGTTTTTTGGTGGAATCTTTAGGGTTCTTTAAATATAGTATCATGTCGTGGGCAAATGACAGTTTTACTTCTTTCTTCCCATTTTGGGTATCTTTTAGTTCTTTTTATTGTCTGGTTGCTGTGGCTAAGACTTTGAATACTATGTTGAATGAAAGTGGTGAAAGTGGACATCTCTGTCTTGTTCCTGATCTTAAGGAAAGTATTTTTAGCTTTTCCCCATTGAGTATGATTTAACTGTGTGTTTGTCATATATAATCTTTATTATGTTGAGGTATTTTTCTCTCTTAATCATACTTTGCTGAGCACTTTTATCATAAATAGATGCTAGGTTTTATCAAATTCTTTTTCTGTGTTTACTGATACGATCATATGATTTTCATTCTTAATTTGTTTATGTGGCATATCACATTAATTGATTTGCAGTTATTGAACCATCTTTACATCCTACAAATAAATCTCACTTTATGGTGTATGATCTTTTTTATGTATTGCTGGATTCAGTTTGCTAATATATTGCTGAGGATTTTTGCATCAATGTTCATCAGAAATATTGACTTTAATTATTTTTTTAAATGTCTTTGTCTGGTTTAGGATAAGGATAATGCTGGCTTCATAAAATGAACTTGGGAGCCTTTCCTTCTCTTGAATTTTTTGGAATAGTTTGAGAGTGTAGGTATTCTCTCTCTCTCTCTCTCTCTCTCTCTTGTTTTTTTTTTTTTTTTTTTTTGGTAAAGTCACCTGTGAAGCCATTTAGTCTAGGACTTTTGTTTGTTGGTAGTTTTTTGATTATTAATTGGATTTTGTTGGTTGTAATTGGTCAGTTCAGATTTTCTGTTTCTTCTTGATTCAGTCTTAGAAGATCGTATTAACCTTTTACTTCAGGTTGTCCAGTTTGTGGACATGTAATCATTCATACTATTTTCATATAATTCTTTATATTTCTGTGGTGTCAGTTGTAACTTTTCCTCATTTCTGACTTTATTTTGGTTCTCTATCCTTTTTTCTTGGTTAGTTTTGTTGAAGATTTACCAATGTTGTTTATTTTTTCAAAGAACCAGCTTCTGGTTTCATTAATCTTTTGTGTATTTTTTAAGACTATTTTGTTTATTTCCACATTCATCTTCATTATCTTCTTGCTTCTACTCCCTTCTACTCACTTGAGGCTTTGTTTGTGGCTCTTCTCCTAGTTTTTCACATGTAAGGTTAACTTGTTTATTTGACGTTCTTCTGATTTCTTGGGGTAGACTGCATTGCTATGAACTTCCCTCTCAGAACTGCTTTCACCATGTCCCATAGATTTTGTATTGTTGTGTGTTGATGTTCATTTGTTTTAAGGTATTTTGATTTCTTCCTTGATTTCATTGTTATATCTATTCATTGCTTGGTAACATGTTATTTAGTCTCCATGTGTCTGTGTGTTTTTCAATTTTTCTTTTAATTGATTTCTAACTTCGTATCATTGTGAGAGAAGATGCTTGATATGATTTCAGTCTTCCTAAATTTATTGAGACTTGTATTGTGGCCTAATTTCTGGTCTGAAAATGTTCCATGTGTGCAATTGAAAAGAATGTATTCTGTTGCTTGGAAGTGAAATACTCAGAAAATATCAATTAAATCTATCTGGTTTAATGTGTCATTTAAGGCTGCTGTTTCCTTGTTGATATTTTTGTCTGGAAGAGCTAGCCATTAATATCAATGAGGGTGTGAAAGTCCGCTACTGTAGCTGTTACTATCAGTCTCTCCCTTATGTTCATGAAGATTTGCTTTACACATTTAGATGCTCCAGTGTTGTATACATAAATATTTACAAGGATTCTCTTACTGTGTTGATTCCTTTATCATTATGTAATATTTTCTTTGTCTTTTACTGTTGCCTTTGTTTTAAAGTTTATTTTGTCTGATGTAAGTATCACTACCCCAGCTTTTGTTGTTTAAATTTGTATGAAATATCTTTTGCTTTACTTTCAGTCTGTGTATGTCTTTTGATACAAAGTGGGTTTCTTTTAGACAGCATGTATGTTGATCTTACTTTTGAATCTATTCAGCTGCCTCATGTTATTTAGTTGGAGGATTTAGCCATTTACATTTTAAAGTGATTATTATTAGGTATATAGTTGTTGACATTTTATTGTCCATATTTATGGTTTTTTCTTCTTCTTCTTACTTTTAACGTCTCTTTTAATAGTGGTTTGATAACCGTGAACTCCTTTAGGTTTTCTTGTCTGGGAAGCACTTTATCTTACCTTCAATTTTAAATGATAGCCTTGCTGGGCAGAATGTGGTTGTATGTTCTTGCTTTTTTCATCACTTTGAATTGTTTGCCAATTTCTTCTGGCCTGAAATTTTTTGTTAAAGAAGTCAGTTGACAACCTTATGGGAGCTCCCTTGTAGGTAACTGTGTCTTGTTGCTTTTAAGATTCTCTCTTTCCCTGGCTGGTGGCACAGTGGATAAGGTGTCAGCCTGTGAACCCAAAGGTCACAGGTTCGATTCCTCAGCCAGGGCACATAACCAGGTTGCAAACCAGGTCTCCAGTCAGGTATGTGGCTGAAGGCAGGTGAAATGCAACCATACATTGATGTCTTTCTCCCTTTCTTTCTCTCTCCCTTCCCCTCTTTCTAAAAATAATGAAATAAAATCTTAAAAAAAAAGATTCTCTTTTTGTCTTTAATCTTTGTCATTTAAATTATGATGTGCCTTAGTGTGGGCCTCTTTTAATTCAACTTGTTTGGGGCTCTTTGTGCTTTGTTTTACTTGTGTATGCTTTTTCTTTAGCAGGTTTGGGAAATTTTGAGTCATTATTTCTTAAAATAGGTTCTTAATCCCTTGCTGTCTCTCTTTTCCTTCTGGCAGATGCAGATGCTTTTATGCTTGATGTTGTCCCAGAGAGCCCATACACTGTCCTTATTTTTCTCACTTTTAAAATTCCCCTCCCCCTTTTTTTTTTTTTTTTTCTTTTTTGATGCTCTGATAGGGTGTTTTTCCCTCCTGTGTATTTTAAATTGCTGATTCAATCCTCTGCTTCTATTCTGCTGTTGATTCCTTCTAATGTAGTCTTTATTTTGGTTATTGTATTCTCCATTCTGACTAGTTCTTTTTTAGGTTTCCGTGTCTGTTTTCCTGATTGTTATCTATCTCTTTGTTGAAGTTTTCTCTTTTAAATTTTTTTGACCCTCCTTACAACCATTGTTTTGAACTCTATCTGGTAGACTGCTTGCTTCCAAATTATTTCATTCTTTCTTTAGAGATTTCTTTTGTTTTTCCATTTGGGACATGTTTGTCTATTTTTGCTGCCTCTCTGTGTTTGTATCTAGGTATTAGGTAGATCTGATAATGTCTCCCACTTTTGGCAGTATGGCTTTTGTGGTAGGTGTGCTATGGGCCCCATTGACATAGTCTTTCTGAAAAACTCATCCAGTACTTTAGGTGTGTTGGTCCTATGTTTCAGTATTATATGGTAGCTACTGGCACATCTGTGGGTGATGGTTGACCCTCAGGCTGGCTGGCTCTGAGGACTGGCCATGACAACAGTGTACAGGCTGCTTTGTGGGGTATGTGACCCCACAGAACAGAATTTGCCTGGGCATGGTCTGGTGCCTGCTGATACCTCCCTTTGGGTGTGCTGCTTATGGAGCTAATTGTGTGGTGTGCTCTGCTGTGTCTGTTGTGGTCGGAAGACATCAAATGATGTATTGGTTCTGGTGGTCTTTGGGAAAGAACTCTGGTGCAGATTAATGTCAGATGCTGTCTGTGACTGCCTGTTAGGAGTTACAGAGTGGTCCATGGTTGGTAGCTGCTTAGGCTGGGCCTAGGAGGTTGTGGAAGGTGCCAAGCGCGAACCAAGGCTGGCTGCCACCAGTACTGGGCCTGGGCAGGTCAGCAAAAGGCCCAAGGTGCTCCAAGACCTTCCACCATGTGTTGTCTACCTGCGAGGCTCAGCCGCTGAAAGAGCCTAGGGTGGTACACGAGTTGGGTGAGGTAGGTCTCAGTGGGTCACCAGGGTGTGCAGGTGGTGTTCACCAGATTGATAGAGTCAGGCTCAGCACTTTGCTGGATCTGAACCACTCAGCAAAAGTCTCAAAGTATATCAAGGCCAGATATGACCTGCCTGGGGCCTGTGGACCTTTGCAATGGCCTCTCAAGGCGTCAACAGGTTGGAACCAGTTGAGGTCATTAGGGTAAAGCAGATTCAGATTTGGCCATGTTGAGGGAAGGCTCAACCAAAGAAAGGCGGTTGCCTGTTGGCCATGCAAGAAGATGGGTCTTGCCTTGAAATGATGCAGTTCAGTTTCTCCCTCTATGTCTCAGTACCCCCAGGGCTTGAACAGAATTTCTGGAGTTTTTTGACAGCTTGCATGCTGGCCCAGGCTGGTTGCAGCAGACAGAGCCTTAGATGGTGCACAAGTTGGGTAGGGAGGTCTTTGGGAGTAGTTAAGATGGAATACAAAGTATACGTATGCAAAAATTTATTGCACTTCTTTTTTTCCTTTTTTTAGATTTTATTTATTATTTTTAGAGAGAGGGAAAAGGAGAAAGGCAGAGAGGGAGAGAGACATCAATGTATGGTTGCCTTTCACCTGCCTCCAACTGGGGACCAGGCTGGAGACCTGGCTTGCAACCCGGTTATGTGCCCTGACTGGGAATCAAACCAGTGACCTTTGGGTTCACAGGCTGGTGCCTTATCCACTGTGCGACCAGCCAGGGCTCATTGCATTTCTGTTTGTGTACGTTATTGCAGATGAGTTATGCCTCAATACATTTAAAAAATAAAAATTGTGATTTTATTTATATGACTGAATTCTGAAAATTATGTAGAAGTACAGTTTTATTAAACTAAAGTATCTTGTATGATGACTTCTATCTTTTCCACATTGGAAGACATTTTAAAGTTAATAGTGAACCTAGTAGCACCTAACATTTCATGCTCTCAACCACGTGCCAGAAACTGCTCTTGTGTACTTTACTTGCTGTAATACACATGTCAAATCTCTATGGCAGGTTTTAATATTACCCTGCTTCGTAAGCGAGGGTTTTGAGACACAGAGGGAGCTACTCTGAGAGGGTTTCCAAACAGTAAGTGGCAGTTGCTGGAACCTGACCCCAGGTAGCCTGGTTGCTTCGTGCTTTTACCTGCTACACTAGGGTCACACTCAGGATAGCTTGGATAGGAAAATGAAGATGTGTGTATGGGCCCTTTGAAGCGTCCATCCAAGTTTGGCATCTGTAACTGGGTACCGTTTATGTATTACTTTTCTTCTAATAGTAGCCTTCCGTGTGTTAAGAATACAGTGGTTTTCTGCAGCTGTAGACAAAATTAAAGCAAAGCTATAACTTTCAATGAGGTTATTAACTATACAAAATTTTTTCTTGTAAAAACAACACATTTATTTTAGAAAAATTAGAAAATGTAGTTACACTAAAAGCAGAAAGTAAACATTCCTGTCATCCAGCACTCTTAGCACCTGACCCATGCCCCCTCAGACCTTCTCCACGTCTAACTGCATCACATACACATTAACAGTCAGGAACTTCTGTTTGGGAACTTTTTTTGCTCAATATAATGGGACATTCTGTCCAGTTATTTTACTTCATATTCATTATGATGATTTTTTATAGTAGAAATGATTTTACTTTCAAAAAAAATTATAAGGCCCACTTTATTTGTGACTTAGTATTTATGAAAGCAGCCATTAAACACTAAGAGTTCACCCTGGCTGGTGTGGCTCAGTGGATTGAATGCCAGCCTGTGAACCAAAACGTCACTGGTTCAATTCTCAGTCAGGGTACATGCCTGGATTGTGAGCCAGGTCGGGTTCAGGTCCCCAGTTAGGGGCATGCAAGAGGCAACCACACATTGACGTTTCTCTACCTCCCTTTCCTCCTCTCTAAAACATAAATAAATACTAAAAATTCATCTCTACTGCATTATCTCACATGCTTAAAAACTTTCATAAGCTTCCAACAGAATTGTGTTATGCGTAATATTTAACATGTTGGCATTTCCTTTCTCTTTATAGAAAAATATGGGAAAATGTGGATATTCTAGAATGAGGATAAAAATGCTTATAATAAAAGCATTCATTTCATAATGCATAATCAAGGAAAGGTATTAAATCCAAACTAAATTTTTTGAAACCCTTATGTTCATAGGCTTCCCCCCTGTCATACATGTATAAATCCATTCAGTAGCTATTATAAACTCTAGTATTAAATATTACATAGAACAAAGAGCTTAACTGAGTTTACAGGCATATTTCCATACATTTGGGGCAGTAAGAATTAGTGGAGATAGCATTAATTTAGTTGTAGAACAACCATGGGCCATTTTTAGTGTGGTCACCTATATCAGTTTGACATGGAACTATTAGTACTAATACACACAAATACACACACATAAACTTACATGTGCATCTTTTGACCCTTGAAAGTATAATTTTTTAATTCATATGTTAGGTACTTTATGTTTGGCTTACTTGGCAAAAGGAGCAATCCAAATATATTTTGTTCAGAGTGTCTATAGTTTCTCTGTTCTCCTTCTCCTGATGCATTGATGGGTGTATTACTGAGTAGAGGTCTTCACCGCAATTTCATTTCCTGCTGTCTCCTTTTGCCTTAAAAATTGATGGGTATTCTATAAATTCTCAAAGAAGAGGTTAATGCTGACCCTTTGCAGTCAGTAAGGCAGGGTCCCCACCCCACCACAGTGGTAAAGTAATATGGTGCAAATGTGGCATTTCCTTACCTTTGAGGAAAAGAAGCAGCAAAGAATATGCATTGAACACTGTTTCAATTCATTTGGAACACTTTTTTTTTTTTTTTTTTTTTTTCTGTTGAGCACTGAAGTTTTTCCTTGAACACTTGGCTGCTTTTATTAAAATGTTTAGTGAAGTAGTTTATTCCCAGTTGATCTCTTAATTGCTGCTGGTGTTGTCTTTGTGGGTTCTAGCGGAATAATAATACCCAGGAGAAATAAGGAATGTTTAAAATGTGGTTTTAAAGACTGGATCACTTGGAAATAAATTAGATACATAATATAACAAAATGAAATAGTATTCACCTAAAATGTTTTAACTTATACTTCTGATTTCAGAGTGATCATGTTGGATCAGGCAGTCATTTCAGTAACCGTAAGTATAAAAATAAAAATTATTATTATATTTCACCCAGCTTAAACAAAGAAGAATATTTACAACTATTTACTTTATCTAGCTGTATATGCTACTCCTGCTGCTAAACTTCATCCAACACATGGAACTCTGTAGCCTCTAACATAAAATCTGGTAATGACTGAGGCTCTGATTTTCCATAGCACATATTTTAAAAATTGTACATGATATGAATTACCAAATTTGCCTTGTTGGTTATTAGACACTTATCTTTTGATACTTGGGACTTGTTTTTATGGAAATAAACATAGTTTTCTGATTCAGAGAAATCTTTGGATATAGTCTCAATGCAGGTAATAATTTTAAAATTGGTTAGAAATTCCATAAACTGTTATTTTAAGGCAATACATAATTAGTCTTTACTTTTGTTTATTGTTTTTCAGTTTTAAAGTTTCTCTAAAATATTTTCACTTCCCATTGAACACTAATATATCCTGTAAATTGCAAGAACACCATTAGTTTGACTGATCATAAGGTACATAATAATAATATATAGTTTATTTAACTTAACAGTGCTATACATTTCTAAAAGTGAATTTACTGTCTATTCAGAAGAATATAGATACTTCCCTTATGTACCAAGGAAAAATATGGATATTTTAGAACAGAGGTAATTTTACACTGTAACTCATGCTTCTTTTTTGTTTGAAAAATAAAGGTGCTATGATAACACCAAATTAATACTTAGCCTACTTTGATTTGGATATTGAATTTGATATAATTTATTTGAATTTATTTAGGAAAAGAAGATATGCTTCTTAAACAAGGTCAGATATACATGACAGACTCACAGGTAATACTACTTTTTAATAAAATATGTATAAAAATATTTCCGCCTTTAAAAAGAGAACAGCTTATATATTTACCTAAACCATAGGCAATGAATACAGTTTTCATTTTAAAAAGTTCATCTTGCATCTTTAGCAGATATTGCTGTCTCTGGTGCCCCCTAGTGTGTTTTTGATGACAGTGGCTTAAATAAGATGGGAATTAACAATCTCGTGGTTTTTTTTTTTTTTTTAAGATTTTATTTCATCATTTTTAGAAAGAGGGGAAGGGAGAGAGGCAGAGAGGGAGAGAGACATCGATGTATGGTTGCGTTTCACCTGCTTCCAGCCACAGACCTGACTGGAAACCTGGTTTGCAACCTGGTAATGTGCCCTGGCTGGGGAATCGAACCTGCGACCTTTGGGTTCGCAGGCCG